>JBBYHH010694337.1:0-10087 GCA_038382905.1 Daphne laureola
GCACAAAAGTACAAGAATGGGCAGCCAAAAATAATATAAGGATGTTATATGCGCCAGTCGCGCACCCACAGTCAAACGGCCAGGTCAAAGTCACCAACCGCACTTTGAAGGAACAACTAAGGAAGCAACTTGATGGAGCAAAACGGCGATGGGTGTAAGAACTACCTAGCGTGCTCTGGGATTACCGTACCACCCCCCGCACACTGACAGGGGAGACACCCTTCGCCCTCGTCTACAGCACTAAGGCATTGCTACCAATTGAAGTAGATCTGCCTACCATCCGGATGTTCAACTTCAGCTTGCCCGACAATGACAAAGGCCTCCGCGCAAACCTGGATCTCATAGAGGATGACAATGACAAAGTACAAGAATGACGTCACTAAAGCACAAGAATGACAATGACAATGACAAAGTACAAGAATGATGTCACTAAAGAAGCGCCTCAACTTAAGGCACGACCTTAAGGTAAAGATGAAGCAACTACAAAAGGGAGCAATGACTTTGTTGAGATCAGAGTCAACCGGCTGCGACCCAAGGCAGGGCGTCCTTCGCATAGCCTGGGAAGGCCCATTCATCATGCATCGACAAGTTCGTCTGGGAGTCTATGAGCTCAGCAATCACAAGGGGCGGATACTGCCAAGAAACTATCACTGCGATGACTTGCATCCTTATTATGTGTATTTATTGAACCAATTGAAACACAAAAGCATCCGCTAACTTTTACTCCATGCAGTTACAAAAACTGAAGATCACAACATGCCCTCTGCGCCTGATTAGCCAGAGCGATCGCCCTTGGGATTTAGGATAATCTAAGCGCCTTCTACACCCGAACGGTCAGAACAACTACTAAGGCTTGAGCAAAGCCTAAAGCCTTGTCAGGCCCCGCCGCGGGAGCAACATAGGAATGCGATCTTGCGCATGCATGAAAGCTCGTGCATGAAATAAAACAAAACAACGGCAAACTACGCAAAAAAAGTACATTCCAAATTAAAAAGTTCATACATTGTCCTGGGGAGGGTCATCCATAGCGTTGGAGACTCCTTCCCCACCTAAAGAAACCATAGGACGCAACTTGCCATGGGATTGACACCACTGGATGAGGGTATCTACATCAGGTTCCTCGCAAGCGAACGCATTCAATGAGTCGAAGCTTACTTGTGAAATAGCTTCTCAGCCTGCCACCGGCAGCGCAACCAGCCCTCCTCGAACGCCTGCGTGCCAGTATCGGCCTGCACACGAAGGTCCAGCACCTTCTCCCCTATTTTGGCAACTCTATCAGGTACAGGCACCTGATCCGAACCAAGGGTGGCACAGGCTTCACCTGCAGCAGGGGCGAGCTTTAGCGCGCTCTCAACAACCGCAAGCCCGGACAGCGCAGCATTGGCATGCGCAGACGCGTCCAAAAGTCCCTGCGCAGTGCTATCTACAGCACCTTGTGCAGCAAAGGCAGCATCCTGGGCTCATTTAACAGCCAAATTGGCCTCCGTCTGCAGGCGTTTGCGAAACTCTACTACCGCATTGTGAACCCCAACCAGCGCTTCGATCAACACTCTATTTTCAACGTTCTGCGGCTTCAGTGCACCGGACTGCTGAAAGCGCTCCTCCTTGAACTTTATCAGGAGATCGCTCTTCTGCAAGTCAAGTAAATGCGAGCGCTCCCTCTCCTCATTGCGCACGGCGCACCACTCCTCCAGTTGCGCAACGCGGTTGGCCAATTCCAACTTATCAACCTCTAGGCACGCTCGGGCCTCACGGCTTTCCTGCAGCGCGTGCCACTTGATCGCTATCGTGGGTGTTTGCATACTTCAAGAATGCATCGACCTCTTCAGCCGCAACATAGCTTTTTATGGCGGCCTGCGATAGCTCAGATTAAAATAAGAACGCAACAACGTCCTTCAACTTACAAGTCAAGCACTTACCCTGAGTTGCGACAAAGCTACCTCACGAAGACCATGCCCAGAAGATTCCAGGGTCCTCCCAAGAAGCTTGCGATTGAAGGGGGTGCGAAGCCTTTCAAGGCAGGACAACAAGGTCCCTTCCGCCCCTACCAACAGTAAAGAATCATTGGCGAGGAGGAAAATAGGGTCCCAAGCATCCGCGAGGTCGCACCCTTTACGGGTGAATCACTCGACTCGAGCTACCGCCCTCGCCTCAAGAAGGGTAGCTGGATCCAAGGCTGCCCTGGAGTGGAGCCTTTTCCTCTCCAAGTAATGGGAGAGTACTCCAGCCTCCACCAGCTTCACTCCCAGGTTCAACAAATCCAGGACTTTGTGACGTCCAACGTGGCAGTCCTCAGAGCCTGCAAACAACGGGTTGGCGTAAAAGGGGGATCAACAAGCAATATCATAAATATAAGCAAATCAGCACTTACTGTGGCCTGGCTTAGCACCCTCCACGACACTGTTACTACCAGCCTCCGCTGAACAAGGTGCCGCGTTACCCCATCCAAGCCTCTCTTCAGTCTGATTGCTAACTCAGGGGTCGTAGTGATAGCCATCACGGAGGAACTAGCTACCACAACCTCAGCAGATGCCTTAACACTGGCGGTGGCCACTAGAGGCTTATCTCCCGCAGCAGCCATGCCCGGAGAACTCGAGGTCCCTGATACAGCTTCCACTGAAGCCCCCACCATCGCACCCTTTGATGACATTGTGCGGTCCAGCCGGCGAGCCAGCAGAAGCGTAGCAGTGGAAACCTTAGCTGGTATTTGGGCCAGAGACTTTCGAGCAGATGCAGAAGGTACACCTGCAGCGGGCACCTCTTTTCAGACCGGGGTAGCAGCAAATTCAGTCCCCGCTGTTGATGGATACTCAAAGATAGGAGGGGGAACAATAGCCTCGATCAAAGTGGGTGGGGAGACAACCCTCCCTGCGAAGGCTTGGTGCACGCCGCTCGATTGCACAACAAAAAGATCAACACCGGTGGTCTTCCGGTGTTTGGCCTCGCCACTAGGAGAGGGACCCTCACTACTAGTTGCGCGCTTCTGGGGAGCCAAGATCTCACCCAAAGACTTGGTAGCACCAACGGATCCTTCCCCTTGTGCGCAACTCAAATGGATCTTCAATGCAGTGCGAGCGGCCAACTTCGGCCTATCCAGCGCATCCTCAGAGCGTGGTCGGTCATCTGTAACAACCAAAGGTTAGAGGAATTCAAGGATGACCGCATAAAATGAAAGATGACAACAAGTTTACCCCTACGACCCGCTAACGCGGCAAAGAGAGCATCAACAATATGGCCCCGTTGCACCAGAGACCACCCTTCGTGATGAGGCTCCACGGCGGGATCTATCAAGTGCCCGATGCTCAGCCCCACCCAGCGCAGCACCACCTCGTTTAGAGTGTCCAGCTCAAATGGAAATATCCCATCACAGGCCGCGTGAGAGAAGACATCATCCAGCCAAGTAAGTAGCATCATGTACGCCTGCCACTTGGGGCCCTCGTAGTGCAAGATCGGCTTGGCTGCCTCTAAATATGCAGGGCCTGCATTCAAAACTATCGAAAAGCATCACGCCGGCTATCGCAGAACAAAGAAAAAGTACTTATGCCAGTCATGGAAGGAATGCAGAGACACAACGAATGTGATAGAGCAGTTATTTCCCATGTTGATGGGAGTGACGTGGAACCGGTTTCTGCCGCTCCGCAGATCCATACAGAAGAAGCGCAAGAACACCTCTGCGAATGCTTCTACGCCTACCATTTTTCTGGCGACGGCGAATGCTGAAATTTGACCGAAAACATTTTACCCCAGTTCGGAAGGAGGAACACGCCACCACGCACATAGGTCTTCCACTATACGCGGAAAGGGCATCCTCAACCCCACCGATAATTGTGCCAAAAATAGGGCCATCATCTCCCGCTCTTTGTTCGTATCCGTCACTGGAAGATTGACGGACCGAAGGATTTTGGCTCGAGACAATCGGCACTCCATGATGTTAGCAGGCCAGGAGTACTTGCTAAGTTCGGTGATGATCCGATCGCTAGTCAAACCACTCCGTGTCATCACCGGCATGACCGGGCACAGGGCTTCCTTGGGTGCCATTACCTGCAATCGGGGGAAAAGCAAGACAAATGCAACAATCTCAAACAAAGTGTGGCCTCCAACTTTCGTTGAACACCTGGCAAGCAGGGTAAATGCGATGTTTCGCAAATCACAAAGCTAACCTGGATGCAAGCATCGGACACGGGCTAGAAAGACTAATCAGTCGGAGGAGCGCAGAATGGCGAGCAAAAATGACCGTCGGGAGGAAGAGCAAGAAGTACAGTTTCTGAAAGAGGAACGCAAATGCTGCAAATTAGGGAGGAGAAGTTCAACCAAGCCTATCAATGTGCTTTTTCGAATTTCAAAACGTTGTACGGATGCTATTAGATGCAAAGGTTCAACCGTACAAGTGTCAACATCTCTCCAAGAATCGCAAATCTCGAGAGCATACTGGCCTTCGAGACGCGTCGCCTAGCATGTAGAAGCCAAGCGGAGTTCAGGACCCAACCACTATCCAAGCACTACAGGCAGACATCGCATGGAAGGTCCTATGCGCAGGAGCGCCAGTAACCCCATCAGGAGCTCGCGGAGATGGCCCCTGTGGGCATGTAACAGTCATCGCGCGGAAGCGGCCACCCCTCACACCCACGCCTCGACGACTCCCACGTTTCCCTGGTGCACGTCCCCCACGTTCCCCACTCTAGGCACACATTCCACTCCCTCGTGACGTGGAACATCCCTACGATGTGGGAACGTGGGCAAGGAAACTGCATGGGCAGAACTGTATATAAGGAGATTCACCTGAGAGCAAAGGTATCATATTCTCTCTAGTTATACACACTTAGATCTGGAGTCCTTGAACTGACTTTAGCATCGGAGTATCTCCCCGGGGTCCGACAACCTTGGGTCTTTCCAGGACACCAACTCGCCAGAAGAGGAAAATAAGAGGAGAAGGAGGAGCACCAACAACGTTATCTGGGTAGCTAAGATTTTGGCTATCAGATCCTTGGTACACTATCCATGCGCGCACTGTAAGCGCTGCAGACAGATATCGCATGGAAGGTTCCACGCGCGGGAGCGCCAGTTACCCCATCAGGAGAACGCGGAGATGGCCCCTGCAGGCATGCACTTCAGTAGTCACCACACGGAAGCGGCCACCCCTCGCGCCCGTGCCTCTACGACTCCCACGTTCCCCTTGCGCACATCCCCCACGTTCCCCACTCTAGGCACACCTTCCACTCCCTCGTGACGTGGAACATCCCTACGACGTGGGAACGTGGGCAATGAAATTTTACAGGCAGAACCGTATATAAGGAAGTTCACCTGAGAACAAACGTATGATATTCTCTCTAGTTATACACACTTAGATCTAGAGTCCTTGAATTAACTTTAGCATCAGAGTATCTCCCTGGAGTCCCACAACCTCGGGTCTTTACTGGACACCAACTCGACAGAAGAGGAAAAGAAGAGGAGAAGATGGAGCACCAACAACGTTATCTGGGTAGCTAAGATATTGACTATCAGATTGGCGCCGTCTGTGGGAAACTTGAACCAATACATGAAACTCATCATGCCAAGAACAAGAGCAAGCGAGCGAAATGGTGGATCGATGGAGGCCAACAACCCTCCCTAACTTGAAGACAATGTCTTCGTCCACATGGTCGGTGAAAGCGTTCCCCTAGCCGAAGGGGTTAGGGATGTCCAGCAACACGTAGTGCTGCAGAAAACCAACGTGGCTAATTTGAGCCCTGCAACACTTGAGGTCATCACTCGAGTGGTGGCAGACAACCTTCGGGACACCCTAGCAGGAACCCTCCATGAGGTACTGAACGCCACCGAAAACAACACAAGGGGGCCATCACCGCCTCCAGCGCAGCAGGAAAGCATGCCCGATCCAGCTCTTACGGCCGCACTGAGCACACTCACCCGACGCGTTGAGCAGATAGAAAAGCGTGAAGAGAAAATCAAGACCTCAAACATAGCTAGGTTGGGATTGGACAACCTTTGGACCCAACCATTCTCAGATCAAATCTTGACAGCACCCCTACCAGATCAATTCCACTAACCAAAGTTGGATGCGTATGACGGGCTTTCGGATCCGGATGTGCACCTACAGCGGTATGTCTCTGCGATGGCCATTGCAAGGGCAGATGACAGCACCATGTGCCGCGTGTTCAGTTCAACATTGACAGGAGCAACAGCCGCTTGGTACAGCACCCTTAGGGGTAAGCAATTCAACTCCTTCGAAGAGCTCTCGCTCGCCTTTTATAACTATTTTATAGGGTCCAAGCCCTAGCCCAAAATGGCGGGAGACTTGCTAAAAGTAAGGCAGCGAAGGGAGGAGCCCCTCCGTGAGTATATTTAGCGGTTCCAGGCCAAAGCAATCTAGGTCCCTAACCTGAGCGAAGAAACCAGGCTCCTCGCGGCCATGCAGGGACTCTAATGGGACTCGCGGTTCTTCGTGGAGGTCAACACCAATCCACCTTACAGTATGGAGCAGTTCCTCTCAAGGGAAATCAGATTTATGCACGCGGAAGAGATCGTCAAGCCGCAAAATAAGCCACAGTCGAATGAGCCAAAGGCCCAAGGCCCTCGCAGCCAGAATGATCAGCCGGGGGGCAAGCGACCCCAATTCTTGGCTCCGCCCTCGCGGGATAAACCCTACCTAGCTCTACCGCCTCTCAGAGATTCCCGCACAAACATTTTTTACATGTTGGAAAAGAGACGCGAGGTCCCCAAGTGGCCCAACCCACTGCCAAAGCGGGCCACTAACTCCACCAAGTATTTTCACTACCATCGCGATAGGGGCCACGACACACAGGACTGCATCGAGCTCAATAAAATGCTATCAGAGATGATCTCTTAAGGGGGATGTCCAAATTTGTCCTGCGCGAGCGCTCCCCTCGCAAGGACTCACAAAGAGGACGCAAGCGAGAAAGCCATCAGGACGACGATGACTCGACACTTCAGGTCAGCCACGCCTCCCATCACAGGGGGAAGTGCATATCACCCCCTGCTGGCCGCATTCACATGATTACACAATGCGAGGGGGCGTCTGTGCGATGCCGCTACATGTAGAAAATCTATTAGATTGAGCACAGGTCAGCCCGCCTGATCCATCGCCACGATGGCACCTCGGTAATGGTCCCGCACTTGGACCCCCTTATCATTACAGCTAGGATTTTTTGATGGGACATTGAAAGGGTCTTCATTGACACGGGCACGAATGCCAATGTCATCTACAAGGGCACGCTTCGGGCAGCCCAGGTCCCCCTCTCGCACATCCAGCCAGCGAAGGGGGCAACCTATGGCATCGGCAAAGAGGAAAACCCTACACTAGGAACCATCACCCTTCCGTTCATGATGATCGGCATAACGGAGTCCGGAGAGCCCGCTTGTTATTCCAGTTTCGTCGACTTCATTGTGCTCGACCTGCCATCGTTGTTTAATACCATAATAGGGAGGCACACGCAAGAAGAATTTCATGTAAGGTGCGATGTGCGAACTCTCACTCTGGAATTCAGCACTCCCTCGGGGGATGCCTACATATATGTCAACCAGAATGTATCACGGAAAAACTATGTAACATCCCTGACCGGGCCTGCACAGGCACCGAGCATGCCAGAACTGAAAAGGAAGCAGCCGGTGACAAAGCCATCGCGGGAAGAAGGATCAACCCATCCCCCGAACCTCACCAGTGCCTTTACGGAAGTGGAAATCGCGCCAGGAAAGAAATTTTGCATCAGCAAGGATCTACCCTTACCAGAGAGGGATGCCCTGATTCACTTGCTCTAGACCAACATGAATGTCTTCGCATAGAGCCCCGCCGACCTACCAGGGCTGGACCCTAAGATTATCTCCCACAAGCTCAATGTTCTTCCTTGTTTCAGTCCGGTTAGGCAGAAAACAAGGGTCATACCCCCAGATCGAAAAGAATTTGTACGGGCGGAAGTTCAAAAATTGATTGATGCTAATACAATTAAGGAAGTTTATTATACCGCTTGGGTTGCTAATATAGTACTGGTCGCTAAAGAAAATGGCGAATGGCGGCTTTCCGTCGATTACAAAGGAGTCAACAGGGCATGTCCCAAAGGTCCCTACCCCCTGCCTCCGATCGATCTACTGGTAGACGCCACTGCGCGGTACCCCGTCCTCTCCTTCTTGGACGCCTACAACGGCTATCATCAAGTTTATATGGATCCCGCGGATGTAATGAAAAAGGCCTTCACAACAGGAGATGCAGTCTATTATTATGTGCGCATGCCCTTCGGATTGAAGAACGTCGGTGCAACATTCCAGCGGCTTATCAATAGGGTATTCGCAAACCAAATCGGCCGAAACTTGGAGGCATATGTCGATGACATCGTAGTACGCAGCATGGCAGCAACCGCACATATCAAGGATCTAGAAGAAATGTCAACAACTTGCGGATGTACAACATAAAGCTTAACCCAAATAAATGCAGGTTTGGCTTGGGCGAGGGCAAGTTCCTAGGAGCTCATATCTCGCGCACAGGAATAATGGCCAACCCGAAAAAGATCGAGGCCATTACAAACCTTCAAACCCCTAAAGGGTTGAAAGATATATAGCGCCTGGCGGGAAGGCTAGTGGCCCTCGGCAGATTCATCTCAAAATTAGGAGATAAATGTAAGCCGTTCTTCATGCAGATCAAGCGACGGAAGGCTTGTCAGTGGATAGTTGACTGCCAAAGAGCCTATGAAGTCATTAGACAACATTTGGAGCACCTGTCGACCCTCAGATCCCCAGAGCCAGGAGAAAGCCTCGTTCTTTACTTATTAGCCATAAGCACCAACGTGGCCTCAGTGCTGATCAAGGAGGAGAACAAGCAGTAATGGCCGATCTACTATACCAGTCACACGCTGCAAGCAGCAGAGATGCGGTATCCCCCATTATAGAAAATCATATTAGCTAAACCTAAAGCCGCACTTCCAAGCGTACGCGGTGGCCGTACGCACGAACCTTCCAATGAAGGACATATTCCAGCGCCCGGAACATTCCAACCGCCTGGCGAAATGGTAGATCAAGCTCAGCGAATACAACATCTCATATAAACCACGCAAGGCTATCAAAGGGCAGGCCCTCGCGGATTTTATTGCAGAGTTCGCCGGTGAACAAGAGCCTGATGAGCCAGTATCGCAAGAGCCGCCGCCCCCCGAATGGAGCATACATGTGGATGGCGCGTCCAAGGCAGACTCACCAGGGGGTGGCGTATATTTACGGGGACCCCTAGGCATGGAGACGCACCTCAGAGTGGCATTCCAGTTCCCCGTAACTAAGAATGTGGCAGACTATGAGGCCCTCACGACAGGATTGAAGATGGCTAAGAAAGTAGGCATCCGCCGGTTAACACTCCACGGCGACTCCCAGTTGGTGGTCTACCAAGTCCAAGGAATCTCAGAGTGCCGAGATCTGACACTAATGAAATACTTGAAGCTGGTAAAGCTGCTAATGGAAGGCTTCGAGGAGGTGCTCCTGGTTCACGTCCCTTACGCGGAGAATACGAAAGCAGATGCCCTCTCCAAAGAACAGATACATTCCGATCGTGAAACCTTAGCGAAGCCGTCCATTGACAACCCCACCGCGCACATTTGCGCCATGGGCACACTAGGACCAGCAACTCAAGACTGGCGAATGCCAATAATCAAGTGACTGCAGATGAGTGATCCATCAATGCCAGATTAACTCAAGAATGCCATCAATGCCAGATTAACAATTGCTGGAATAAATACACAAAGGCACATGCGGTGCACACATTGGCGATGACGCTCTCACGTACAAGGCATTGAGGCAGGGGTACTATTGGCGTACACTGCAATAGCAGGCAAGGACGATGGTACAGGAATGCCATCAATGCCAGATTAACTCAAGAATCCAAAGGTTGCCATCAGCGGCCTCACCCTCGCTCACTTACCCTGTCCCGTTCTCACTATGGGGTCTTGACTTGATCAGGGCACTACCAACCACGGTGGGTCAATTTTGCTTTTGCATCGTGGCAGTGGATTACTTCACCAAATGGATTAAAGTAGAGCCCTTCACAACCATCAGCTCAGAGAAGGTCATTACATTCCTCTAGAAGAACATAGTCTGT
>JBBYHH010694348.1:0-10087 GCA_038382905.1 Daphne laureola
CTTCTATCACTGCATGATTTTTAACCAGACATGTCACCTAGTAATCATCAACCCTAAATAACCAAAGGGACCTTTAGACATTAAATTTTACAGAAACATTCAGATTTATTGCATATTTGCCTAGCTTGATCATAATTTCATTTAGTTACTTGTTACTGTTGGGATTTGAGTTCTATCATGCATACTTCATCACACTTGAATTCCTGTTTGTTATAATATAAAAATACCAAAAATATTGTGTTTAGCTGTTTGTCATAAATTATCATCAATTCTCTTGGGTTCGATCTCACTCACTCTACTACAATTGTAACCTTACACTTGAGGGAGAGTCAGACTTATAAATTATATTTATCTGTTCGATTTTTGACATTAGCACCCAACAAGAAATGAACATTTGTCAGGGTTTAACTTCATATTATACCGTCAAAGTGACTAGAAGGTTTCTTCGAGGTTGAGAAGGTGGTCCTCGAATATCATGCTCTTGACTATGGCATCATCGAAATAGGCCTCAAGGTTATGACCCATATGATGAGCGAACACTTCATTCATAAGCCTTTGGAATGTTACTCCCGTATTTTTTAGGCCAAAAGGCATCCTAACATAATAGTAGACAGCGTCGCCAGTCGTGAAAGCAGTTTTGATTGTATCATCAGAGTCCATGTAAATCTGATGGTACCCAGTTTTAGCATCGAGAAATGACAGATATTTGTGTTTAGATGTGGCATCGACCAGCTGGTCTATTACTGAAAGTGGGTAGTGGTCTTTGGAGAAATGTACGTTAAGATTGGTAAAGTCAACGCACATTCGCCAGTCCTTGTTAGATTTGTCAACAAGCACAATGTTAGCGAGCCACTATGAGTACTTAACTTCCTTTATTATTCCAGCCTTGAGAAGTTTGTGTATTTCCTCTTTTACAAATTGTTTTTTATCTAGAGCTATAGATCTTTTTTCTGTCTAATCATCTTGGAATCCAGGAATACATTGAGTTTGTGAGTGATAACTCACGGGTCCACTCCTGGTAGGTCTTTGAGTTCTCAGGCGGAGACATCGAGGTATGAATCGAGGAGGTGAATAAGCTTGTCTTTTTATGGCGGCTTGAGGTCTTTGCCTACTCTAAGCATTTTGCTTGGGACAACATCAAAATCATTGGTGATGTCAATTAGTCTTGGCTCATTGTCTTCTTCCATGAGATCGTTGACATCATTGAGGTAACGAGGATTGGTGCTCGTCGTAAGTGTGGCCACAAAACTGATCCGGGAGGGTTTCTGAGGAGCGTATATGAATGTATCACCTCGTGGAGTCTCAAAGGTGATTGTGAGGGAGCGTATGTCACAACGCATCTCGAATTCCACCTGGCTAGGTCAACGAATGATGGCATTAAAGGCAGATGAGAGGTCAAGGACAAAGAATTTGGCCATAATGGAATGACAGTCATGGTTCTTGTAAATTGTTTCTCCAACTAGCATGAGGGGTAGCATTACGACACCCAATGTACGTATGACATCATGGGTAAAGCAGAATGTATGCCCCGAGCTATGTAAAATTTTGGAGAGTGGGATTTTAAACTTGTCTAATATTTCTTTGAATATGATATTGGTATTAGCCCTTGTGTCAATATAAACACGGTTCATCTCCAATCCGTAAATGCGAGCCGTGATCAGGAGAGGGTCTGAGTGAGTGTACGAGACCTTGGAGCCATCTGGGTGAATAATCACATTTTCTTCCTGATGCTCGAGTTGTAGTATTTCTCAGGCATACCGCTTTCTACTAGTGGAACCTTTTGATTTTTTTAGAATGTGGATTGTACCATGAGTTGGTGTTGGTGGAAGAGCATGTCGACGAGGAGTACTATTATGACGAGGGCTATTGTGATGATGATGATGTTTGTCTCTCTCATCATTATCATCTTCACGTTTATGAGCCCTTGGTGTGTCACAGCCGGGATCTGCTGACTAGATGAGGTACTCTTTGAGTCTACCCATGCTAATCATGTCGACTATGAGGTGTTTGAGCTGCCAGCACCCATCTGTGTCAATTTCTTGATCCTTGTGGTAATTGTAGAATTTATCAAAGCCCATCGTTGACTTGTGTTCGATTGGTGCCGGCCACTTTGGCACCTTGTTGTTTTTTTCTAGCATCAGTAAGATGTTAGTCCTTATTTCCCGAAGTGGAGGATGTAGGTCAAGATTTCATGAGGAGGAAGAGGAGAACAAAAGATTATTGGAGCCAGAGCCCTTGTCGTACTTCTTGGCCTTGTCAAAAGAGGAAAGAGAGGACCTTTGGAAAGGTCTATTAATTTCTTCAGAATTCATGAATTTGGTGGCTCGGTCCATGAATTCTGCCATTATTGTGATAAGGTTGCAATTCCCGTTGTAAGACTTGAATGAGGACTAGAAGTTGCATATCGGGTGTTAGACCCTGAACTTGGATAGATTCAGACTGGAAGCGTCGTACGTAGTCTCATAACGAATCCTCTTTTTGTTGGCGTATTTTCAAGAGATGGTGGATCATTTTAGGGGGTGGTTGAGACCCCATGAAGTGCTGAAGGAAAGTTGTTTCCAGAGCATTGAAATTTGTGAACTTTTGGCCTCGTAGAGTGTCAAACCAGGTAGAAGATGCTCCCTTAAGGGTAGGACTAAAGGCTTTGCACATGATTGGATCATTTGCTCGTGCTATCTCCATGTGTGAGTTGTATAAAGTCGATTGGGTCTGAAAGCCCATCGTAACTGTCGATTGTGGGCATTTTGAATCCGTAAGGTGCCTTGGCGATGAGTACATCTTCAGTGAATGGTTGTGTAAAGAGTACCTCGATGCATTGAATGCTAGATTAGGTGTCTTAACTTGTTGTTCGATGAGGTTGATACGACATACGAGGTCATCAACGTTTATATTTCCACCATTGGAAATGTCCTGGCGGTGGGAGTTGTGGTGATTTTGAGAGTTCCCCTTAGCGTCCACGTGGGAGTGGCCTCGGTTGTTGTTGAGTTCTTCCCGAATGGTCTGGACCATCAAGGCCTGCATATCTTTCAGAATGTTAGGCTGTATAAGGTTCATCTAGTCCAGATCGATAATAACTGGTTGACCAGTACTTGTCTCGATATCAGGAATGGGGGGTAGTTGGTTCTCCAGTGCTCCATTGTTTGGAGGGGAAGACTTAGAAGAACTAGATTGTGTGTCCTCTATTTGGAGGGGGTTATCCTGGTTTTCATTGGCATTATTGGCGTTGCTGGTATTCTTTCTTGTTTTCACCATTGTGATGATTGGAGAAGAAACAATATGGAGACAAAAGGTCATGGGTTCAAATTTCCCACAGACGGCGCCAAATTGATAGTAAACCACTAATCTAGAGCCCAAATATGCCAGGAGGTTGAGTGGAACCAATGACCTGCAAAGAGAGACAAATGCACAAATCAAGCAGAGACAGAGGAGGGGTGTGTGAGTATAGTTCATACCATTTGTATGTTGGGCACCACCCTTTCAATAGGACGGTTCCAGAGCCTGTCAAGGAGGGTTTGATTGGTGGGATCGCACCATCAAGGTGGCTATGTTTGTAGAGGTAACCGTTACAGGAATTTAAGGATCTGTTGACCCTAAATGTGATGCCATAAATGATAGCCTGATGTGTGCTCCTTATTAATTATGGGCGGGTTGTGTAGTGTAGCGTTGTGTCTCTTGTACGAGGCATCACCTCGTAAGTGGGCTTGTCGGGATGTGGCCTCGTAAGTTGGTTGTGCTTGGCCCATACTTATTAGTGGCCTCGTAAGTGGGTTGGGTTTGGCCCATACTTATCAGTTCCAATCACAAAGTGTCACAAACACTTCAAAAGCAGCAACATTTTGTTTCTTCATCATCAAACAAAATCTTAATATCATTTTACAATTTCATCTAATCAACTGAATTTTCGATGTGTCTTCTTTATTATTCCTACAATGAACAAGTGACAAAGTTCTCTCATTAGATGCCTAACCTCAAATCCTCATCTGGCGAAGAACTAGAGAAATAAATATTGTTGCATTTTTACTTGGAACTAATACAAATTTCTATGTAAGAGTCATTTGATTGAATATTAAATCAAATGATTTTTATGCCTTAATTTTTTTGATTTTTGTGTATACTCGATCTCTCGATTCATGTGTTAAGGTGAAATACTCAACAACTTGCTCATAAGCATGTGTAGGTACTAACAATTGCATGCTTTAGAATCTCTAGTGGCTCTCATGGAACGATCTTCCCTCACTCGCCGCTGCTCGTCCGTGACTCAAACCCTTCTGACAGATCTTCTCTAGGTCTCCTTTAAATGACCTGAGGAATGGTGTTCCGGTCTCTTTAAGCGTCGCGGCAAGGCCGATGACTTTGTCTGGTGGCAGGGTGGCGAAGCTTTTAAAGCTTACGTATGTGATTGATGCTGGCTTGTGGCCGTGACTATCAAGAGAGTGTATGTTGGTCTGGTGTGGGTGGGAGAGAGGAGATAGTAAAAATGTAAGGGGTAAAAAGATTATGCTATAATTGTTAGGTTTTAGAAATGTGGGATTTAATTTTATGATTAGACTTTTAATTTAACAGAATTTTTAACAAAAGTTAGACTATAGGGGGTTTTTGTTTATTTCATCAAACATCAGAGGGGAAAAGAGAGAATTCTGAAAATGCGGGGGGAGAGTGAAGATTATGCCAAATTTCAGGGGATAAATGATAATTACCCTATTTTTAATTATATATAGAGTACCTTTTTCTTTCAAAATTGGTTATAATTTTCTTTATAGTTAACAACTATATTTATTTGATTTTTTCCAAGGAAAAAACTTAAAAAAGAAGCTGACCAAAATGGATCCGCACAAACGAGCTAAGTGATCAAGCTGAAGCTGAAGCTGAAACTGAAACTGAAACAAAAAACCATTATTGTGAATTACAAAATGCAAGTGAGAAAATGTTAATAACACAATGCTTAAATAAATTTGAGTAACGATTACAAACGTTCAAGTCATTATTTTTCATCGATTATTCTGAAAATAAATAGTATATAGTTTGATCAAGATATTAACTGAACGAAAAAATTCAAAGATAACTGATAAGAAAGGAAGTTGTTGCTAAAATAATATTTCAAAGAAAATACCGGATTTAAATTTAGAACATTAGTTGAAGTTTTATTTTTCTTCCTTAATCCAGCCGACGAAGCATTCCCCTTCTTCTTTTTCGAGCAATTTGAGGTGTTTTCGTAATTTTTCCTCTGTTTTCCTAATTCAGCTCCACCACGTAGTTGAGATTTCTTTGGACGACCGTTCGTGTTAATTCCAGGTTCATTATTAACATGTTTTCATGTTAACATATTATTCATGTGTAAATATATTGCATATTCTTATAATCTAAGTCATAGCATGATGTATTTGTCAAATCATATCTTTCATCTTTCATACTCCACATAGAAGTAATCATGGTGCAAAATATCGTACCGAACTGGCCGGTACGCCAGTTTCATACCGGTACCGATCAGAAAATGATACTATTTAGGCCAATTTCACATCGGTGACTATACCGGTCGTTTCGGTCGTACCGGTGTACTGGACGAAATGATGAAAATGACGGTACAAGATACAATTATAAGAAATTTAAAAGTTGAAGATTCAAATTGTAAGAAAATGGTTGTACTGGTTGGTGTTACTTTCCTCTTAGTGCATCATTTTATTTTTTCGTTGGCCTTTTGAGCCTATCTAAAAGCTCCACAAACTATTTGCAGACATTTTATTGTTAAAACTCCATTTATATTTTATTATTTTATATATTTATATTAACTATTGTATATAAATAAAAATACATTTATATATTTATGGACCGATACACTATTTCCGGTACATCTGAGATATTTCCGATATACCAGTACTGTCTCATACCGTTAGCAAAACGGTACGACGTCTGATACAATATTTTACACCATAATTTTATTTTCTAATTGACTTGTATTATCTTCTTTGATGGTAATAGTAAGCTTATTTACTCCAAAAAAAAAATGGAAACATTATGTCATGATTCAATCTTTTTCTTGCGTACTCTATTTCTTTGCCTGATAATGCTTCCATAAATACCAAGAACATGTTCGGATGCAGGAAAGTGTTTAAGGATTTCTTTTGTAGATATGAGTTCGGGTAAAATATACTAACAGTCTTCTATATTTAATTATTGTATTGTTGTAGTCCCATTTTAAGATTTTGTATTATTAAAATCTCATTTTTAAGTGTTTTCTTCATCCATCGTCATTTTACTTAAATTTTGACAAATTTACTTTTTTGAAGTACAATGATATTTATGGTTTGAATTTTTCTATATTCTATTCAAACCCTAATATTTTATAATTTTAACAAAAACACATGAATCTCCTACAATTACACAGACTCCATCTTCGTCTTCTTCACCTTCACGGACCTCCACCACTGCCATCGCTTGGATCAACGCCTTGGAGGCCTGTGGCTGACCAGACTTGCCCTGGAGCAGAGAATCCAAGCTTGAATAAGGGCCTTCGATCACCACCATCCTTTGCATGAGAGGGTTGATGAAGGTTCGCTAGATCGACATCGCTTACGCTCTGAAATCGTCAGATCCGACTGTGCCATCGTGGTTGATGAATGGGATGGCGGAGTACATCAGTGCGTCGGCCAGTGAAGTAGTGCTCCGGTGGAGACCAGTTCCATCAGAGAGTCGTTCCGACGGAGAGATCTTGATGTTTGAGCTCGGCTCGAGGTGAGCTTAATCAAGCATCACGAGCTGAGCTTCACGAACCTTAAGCTCGAGCTTGAGCCGTTTTTCAGGTTCGTGTATTAAACGAGTTCAACCCGAGATTCAAAGGTTCGGCTCGAGCTACTCGTGAGCCTGACGAACTAGACGAGTGGAGCCCGAACCTGGTAGATTCGAGTTCGAGCTCGTGAAATTTATCTTTATTTTATTAAATTAAGGGTAAAGTGCAGCTATAGTCCCTTAACTTTAATTATTATACTATTGTAGTCCCATTTTAAGATTTTGTACCACTGAAATCTCATTTTAAATATTTTTCTTCAGTTGTAGACTTGTATGTTAGTTTTGTCGTTAACTTTAACGGATTTTTCAAAAAAATGATAATTTTAGCTACTTAAGCTTACTTAAAAAATCTATTTACGCCTTAATTTTTTTAACTTAATAATTTAATCACCCCAAACAACTATAAACTTAACAATTCAACCCAAAAATTTTTAAACTTCAATTAACCTCACCAGACCCACTAGAGAACTGCCAACCACCGCTGGGATCATCGCCGAAAAATCGAGAGTGAATTTTTTTTTTTATACTGAAACGCAGATCGGGATCTACGGGTACCGGATCTCAATCTAAGGCGGCCGGATGGCGGCCCTAAACAAGACTCTCAAAGCTAGCTCCCAAATACTAAGAAATGTTAACAAGACTCTCTTCCGGTATCACTTCCCATTCTTTAATCATATCCTCATTAGTCTTCTTTTCTGAAACGTTGGCGTCCAGACAAAGCTAGGTCCTCAGTTGGTGAGAATTTGCATCTTTTGGTGAGAATCCGCATCTTTCTTCTCACTTCACAAATCCCATGTGCCACCCAATAACGTAGTTTGATGATTCTGCTCATTCTATCTGGTGGTTCAGAACTTTCAATCATGGAGATAACTTTTGCCAAGCCAAATCAACCAACCTTAAATCTCAAAGTAACAATTTCAGAGTAAAAATGGTAAAAATACCCCTATTCAATGATGGAGTACAAATCTTCAGTTTATCCTATTCATTTTAAAAATTTTACAGTTATCACATTAAGGTATAGTGAAACCTTTAATTACCTCTATGACCGGTTATGATTGTAGTTGACTCTTAAAAAATTTAGTCGTAATTACACTAATTATACTCCAAAACTGTTAAGAGGGAGCCCGAGCTTATTTGTGTCGCAACAACATAAGCTTGTCTGCTTTTCTAGGACTCGTTTGCGTCAGAGTGGTGATCAAGTGACAATGACAACTTGACAGGGTGGTTGATCGCGGAAGAAAAAATGAGAGAAAGAAAATATCCAGATTAAAGTGTTAGAGTTAGAAATATTAATGACAAGAAGAATAGTTGATCCTAAAATTCTCGATGATCAATTAACAACAAAAACTATCAAGAAAAATAACTAAAGAGTTCACTGAACTTTAAAGGGGAGAAATTGCAGTATTTAAATTAAAGAATTCATTAAATCTCAAAGAAGATAACTGCAGATTTTAAAAAACCGATGAAGCAAACTGAAAATTTCACTAAATTTTAAGATTTTTTATTTCACTAAATTTTAAGAGATTTTTGTAATTTAAGCTTGTTAAGAGTAACTCCAAGAAGAGCATTATGATTTCTTGTGCTGCCCATCTGTCCAGCTGTCTCAATCATTCCATTGCAATGTCCATTCTTTCTCACAAACATCCTCTCCACCCACTTCCAAAACTCTTCAAAACCCCAATTCAAACAAAACCAAAGGTTTTAAATTGGCAAAATGGGAGATATGTGTAGAGCACATGAGAAGGGGTCATCTCATCTATGTCACTTGTCCTATTTTGGTGTATGGTTCTGGCCCTTTTGCTCTGCATTCACATGGAAGCAACTTAGCCCACATAAAAAGCCTTCTAACTTCAAAATTCAGTGACCCTAAAAAACTCAAGGCCCCACCCCACTCATTTTGATCATCCAAACCTTTCTCATCAGCAAAATGCTGTTTTACAGCTCATAACTTCAAAATGAAGATAAAGAAAAAGGTTCAACCACTCTGTTGGTGACACTACAACCAACATAGCTTCTGTTAAATTGTGTAATTAGATCATTAGACCCCATTTTTGGCTTGAACACTCACTCTTAAGATTGCAGAAAGTGGGCAATTCAGACCCAATACTTGTAACCACTCAAAACATACACTTTCTTATGGCTTGAACACTCACTCCTTAAGGTTGCAGAAAGTGGGCAATTCAGACCAATACTTGTAATCACTCAAAACATACCAAAAACTGAGACTAAGAAACACAAGTGAAATTGAGAAAGAGGAACAAACAAACATAAAAAAAGAACATATCTTTATTAAAAACTAGAACTATGTATACCAAAAAGAATCACATGACGATAATATACTCAACAATGGGACTATATATATATAATACAAAGCAAACCCACCACCAGAACAACCCAATGAAACAAAAACGGCCCAGAAAGTGAAAAATCTCCAGAAAACCTAGGGGATGAATTAACAGAAGCAGATATCTAAAAAGCATCCCCCCATAACTGATGAATCTGATGATGATCAGAAGCAGAACCCAAACACCATGGCAACAGCAGAAGCAAATAGAGTTGGGATCATGAAGGAAGAGGCATCGGAGGTCGGCGCCGGAGCCGGAGCGTCAACGGCGGCGACCTTCTGAACCGCCATGAGAGCCACCACCATGACTGCAACGAAAAGCTTCATCATCTTCATCTGTCCCTCCATTGATGATTGATTGATCTTCTCAGAAACTGGGGAAGAGAAAGATGGGGACTTTACGAAGGAAAGGAGGAAGCTTTGGTTGTGAAGATGGAAGAATGGGGGCGGCGGTGGGGGATTTATATAGGGGGAAGTGAGGGTTTAGTGTACGGGCAGCTGCCCGTGGGAAACAAGAGAGAACGTTGGGGAGTCCGAATGAGGATGACCGGCTTGCCCGTAGTGGAGCCAGATTGGCGTTGTTGCTATTGGTTTGTCATATACAGCTGGTTTGTGGGTCCCTTTTTTTTTTTTTTTTTTCTGTTTTGGATTCTTTTCCAACGGAACATTTGTTTACTTTTACTCAAATATTTTGTGTTTTTTTTAATAGAAAAATTAACAGTTTTATTTATATAATTAATATATTAACAAGTTTTTAGCTCACCGTACTTACAAGGGTAAATTAAAAAGATCCTGTAAGGTTTGGTGAAACTTTCAATTTATCTCGCTTATCTTAAAAAATATGTAATTATCCTTTTGAGATTTAGTGAAATTTTCAGTTATTTTTATTGACTGTTTCTAGTGTTAGTTAACCTTAAGATTTTTAGAGTTAACTATTCTTATTATCACTAATATATCTAA
>JBBYHH010694359.1:0-10087 GCA_038382905.1 Daphne laureola
GCGAAGTGGCTTGAGAAAGCTACCGATAGATCCTTGAACGTGTCAAATTGCTGCCCTCTTAGGGTAGTGAACCAAGCAGAGGTGGCTCCTGTGAGAGACGAGGTGAATGCTCGGCACATCATCACATCATCTCCCCGAGCCAAAATCATGGCCGAGGTGTATCTTTGGAGATGTTCGTCAGGGTCCGTCAATCCTGCGTATAGGTTAAATTAGGGGACCCTGAACGCGTGTGACGGCTCGGAGGCCAAGATCCTTGCGGTGAACGGTTGTACCAACAGGTAATCCACGTTAGGCACATGGGAGTGGTCTTCTTCCCTTGTTTTGGTCGTTGATCGTTGTTCCATCAGGTTCATGCGCTTCAGGAGATCAACTAGGATTGGGTTTGCCATACCCTAGTCCAGGGTCGCTCTTCCGCGACTCGTGCGGCTGTGTCGGGGCCTGAGGCCCTCATCTTTTTTGGGGTTGGGTCTTCCAGTACCTGGGGCTTCATTACCACTGAGGGGTCTCGACGTTCATGACCGGGAGGTCCGTAGCCTGTTTTCCGAGTGCTGTCTGGATTGCATTCTGGACTGTTTGGATGATTGTTCTTTGCATGCTTTGGAAGATTGCTCCTGCCAACATTTCAAAATTTTCAGCACTCATACCTGGGAATTGGGATCGAGGGGCCCTGGTGCTATTCTCCTCCTGGTTTTCGGTGGTGTCACCTATCTCCGTCGGCTATTCTACGACGGTATTGATCGCTCATTTGCCCTTCTTTTTGTTTAGGATGAGATCCCTCAGAGTGGGATTCTCACTCCCCGTTTCGTTTGATTCTTCGGCATCATGCACTGATACCTCATTGTTGTCTGCTCGTCGGTTGTGACTATCCTCCACAGGTGCGATGATGTTGTTTTCCCCCGGATTAGTGGAAGTTGTCTTTCTAGCTTGTGCCATTGGTTGAGTTCTTCTGGACTTCTTTTGTGGTTTTTTGTTACTTCGTTTCCCACAGACGGCGCCAAATTGATATTCTTCGTCCCGTGTTGAGAGACCCTGCAATTGCAACAAAGAGAAGAGATGGGCCGGGGTTGTTTGCCCGGGGACCCACTCTGATGCCTAAGTCAGTTTGTGTTTTGAGAAGAAGGAGTTGCGAGGTTATCCCAGCTCCGGAAGTGTTTTTGTATTTAGAATATCTTACCTTGAGAAGCTTTCCCCTCTCCTTTTTATAGGGAGGGGGCTTCGTCTCGTTTCCCAGTTCAATTAGGTCAGGGTTGTTCCTCCCGGATTGAGTCGGCTGGAAGGACTCATAATCCTACTTGGTCAAAGACTCATTGCTTGAATCGCAAACTTGGGGATTTCATCCCTATCCGGTTGGTTGCCATGGGGAGTGGGCCTTTAGGAAGGTAGTCCAGAGGCTGAGTCTCAATGGGCCTAGTTCCTGGGCCCTTCGAGTCTTGTAGGTACCAAGGAAAACTTCTCAAGTTTTTATTTTTAATTTTTCTTTGTAAATATTTTGATCATGTAACTAACTTTCAAATAATGAAAAACTTTGTTTTTCAAACTTTAGAAAAGTCTTGTATTAAATTAGTGAATCTTGTTTGGAAGCTTTCCAATTTAATACTCCCTCATTCCTGAATTAATTGATCCATTTGATTTTCATGTTTCAAATGTCAATGTTTGACCCAAATTTTCATAAAGATAAGTAATGAAAAAAATTCCCCAAAAAATATATTTAGAAAAAGTATGTTGTAAATTATGATTGACATGTAAATTTTTTAACTTTAAACATGTAAACATCCATGGAAAAAAATCATAGATTAAATACTTTGAAATAATAAAATGAAATAGTCCAATTAATTAAGGACAGAGGGAGTACTAGTGTTTCCTATTATTTCGAAAATAAGATTTTCTATCACCTAAAAATTAGTTATGTGATCAAACATTTACAAAAGAAATTTGGAAATTAAAACTTAAAAAAAAAAATCACAAGTAAACATACCCTAAGGTTTTCCTTTATTCTTTCTCTCACAAACATCAAATTAATTAGGTAAAAAGCACAAATCAACTCCTGAACTATTTAATTTGTCACGAAATGACCACTAAACTTTTTGTCCAGCCGAATAAACCACTAAATTTTTATAATTGTACCAATCTAGCCACCGGATCTGAATTCTGATGACTTTTCACGTAGAAGAATGATGCGCATTGATCGAGAAATTCAACATAAAGTGTTTCTAAGTGTTTTATTAAGAAAAACACGTTAAAAGAATACCACCGAGAAAGACAGACGTGGTTAGAGTAAAGGAAAATGACGTAATATTCTCTTAACGTGTGTGTATTTTTTTTTAAATCAAACAGTTATAGATATTTTAGGTTTAACTTTACACTCAATCTGTATCATTTTTTCACGTGAAACATCATCAAAAATGAAACTCAGTGGCTAAGTTGGTACAATTTTAAAAATTTAATGGTTTATTCGGATGGATAAAAAGTATAGTGACCATTTCGTAAGAAATTGAATAGTTCAGAAATTTATTTGTACTTTTTACCAATTAATTTTTAAATATTCCAAGAATTTTCTAACAGTACCAGATCGGTGCGGAATTTCTACTGGGCTCTTTTTTGACCAAAAATATATTAATAACACATATTAATATCCTAAAATACGTAAAAAGCTTAAATTATACCCTTTTTTTTATCACTTTAGCCCTTTATAGTTAATCACTCATACTGAACGGGATTCAATTGACCCGTTTGCTAGTACTATTTGTTGGGGAGCGGCCTCTTTTTTTTTTTTTTTTTCCTCTCTACTCGATTTCAGTTTTCTTCAAGTAGCAGCGTACAATTTCCGTTCAAAACAAGGACTTCCTAATTCCTCCGCAAAGTCCTCGTCCTCGCGCTCGCTTCAGAGGCGGATCTGTCGATTCGGATTTCATCACCGCGTTAGTCAGTCAAGCTCTCGGCTCCACTGTCTCTTCCGATTGACCTGCCCCGTCGCCCTCTGCCATCGCCAACCACACACTCCGTCGCCGGTCAACAAGCTCCTCGCTGTCTCCAAGAAAACAAACGTAACGTGTAGCTACAGGTACTGCTTGATTTATCATCTTAAATTTTTAATTTGAGCAGCAGGAGGAGTGTTTTGATAATCTTTTGGTTTTAATCACGTGGTGTTTCTTGAGTTTGTGGAGAGTTACTTATTTGTGAACTTTGTTTGTTGCTGTAAGCAATTGCCAAACATCCATCCGCCTCTGTTTTCAAAGTAGGCATATCTATGTTCGTGGGCTTGGATGTTGGGAATTTTAAGTTGTTGCATTTTCTCATCTGCTCTTGTTTTCTTCTTATACTTTTGTTTTTCTATAGGACATGATGTATTTATTGAATGCAAATTGTTGATCCTCTTGCTTATAAAAAAATTATGAATTTCACCATCTTCTTGACTTTTCCTGTCTTGTCATCATGTTGGATTTTTATAATAACTTATATATGCATGTCAATTGCTGTGTGCTGAACCTGAAATTATGTGTTGGAGAAAGGGTTTTCTTAAGTGGCTAATATTAATTAAATCCTACCAACATTCATACACTTGGACTCATTCATGCGGATATGCTATGTAAACCTGTATGTTGGGATCACAAACTTTAGTTAAGCTCTTGTATTCTAGATATCATTGACATTAGGTTATCAAGAACCAAATTATACTATGCAGATTGAAAATGCTATCCACATAAACCTTCGTAAATTTTCTGTGTTTCTTGACTCATAGTGGGGGTATATCGGATTTGGTGAACTTTCAGTGATTGATCATTTTGAGTCTATTGGAGATCCTAAAGCGTAATTCATATATAGCATTATATACTTTTAAGTATGTCATATGTTGTTTTGATTTACAATTCTTATATCTCTTTTGATCAAATCTCAATGAATGCTATGTTAAAATTGTACTTTGACTTGTCAAGAATTTTATCTATTACTATTAAGTAGAGTATTTTTTTTTCTCTGCTCAGCTAATTTTTTTACCCTAGATCCGCCACCGGCTCGCTTCTTGTCGCGTGGCCATCATTAACCAAATTACTTGCAGTTCTTCAATGGATACACAACATCTCCTGTCTAGCTTATCATCATACTCAACCATCCCATCAAGAATACGCCCCCAAAACCGATTGTTTGCGCCTTCTTTCTCATATTCTATTCAGTTGAGAAACTGGGTCTCTCTCGAAACCCTGAGTCACCGTCAACTTTTGAGGAGTTCGCAGACTTTTAGCAGTTTGAAGTGTCAGAGAGGTGTCGGGCAAGCCAACAGTGCTGTCGTTAAAGAAGGATCAAAACCTGGAGTTCAGCCCAAAAAGCTTGCTGTTTTTGTCTCTGGTGGTGGGTCGAATTTTCGAGCAATCTATGATGCTTGCATTCAGCGCTCTGTCAATGGTGATGTGGTTGTTTTGGTCACTAACAAAGAAGGTATTCCTAAAATTATTGCTTTTTTGCTTCATTGCTCGCATTTATAAATTTACAGGAATGCCAATATCAATTTTATAAATTTCTTTTACTATCATCATCATCACTCCATCTGGGCATGGTTTATGAGTTAAATGATGAACCTTTTTCTTGGTAGGCTGTGGAGGTGCAGAGTTTGCCAGAGGTAATGGCATTCCAGTTGTTCTGTTCCCCAAAACGAAAGGTGAACCTGATAGTCTATCGCCAGACAATCTTGTAAATGTTCTTAGGTTTGGCTCCATATCATCAAATTTTGATTCTTTGAGGGGGTTTATTTGTTTGTGTTAATCCTGCTTTGTCGTTACTGTGAATTTTTAATTTAAAGATACCTTCCCAACATACTCTTTTGAATTCAGGGTTTAGATCTTATAGTTTGTGTTTGCTGCTTGTAGCTCTATTGGTCTAGTACTCAAATAAATGATGCGTATTTTTTTTCCTTCCCATCATTTCTTAATTTGGGTATCAAAAGAAATCCACCATTTATTTGGTGAATGAGGGAGTATTTCTGTTACATTGATGTGGTTTTAGTGAACTAAGGAAACTTGTTTAGAATGTTTTATCAATGAACTGATAACCAACTACAGTTTCTCTTCCAAATGTAGTAGCACTGTCAGCTTTAAAGAACTTGAAGAGTTTTATGAAAAAGTAGTCACTTGTGCACCATCTTAATAGATTCTTATGCGGTCACGATGCTAAATTGTTCTATTTATTGTTTCCCTAAGTAGGAAAGAGTAAAAATATACTACTGTGTCTACGTATTATGCTAAGTGCAAGAGCTTTGCAAAATAACTGTGTCTTGTAGCTCGATGGGATAGGGATTTTCTGATTCTCCTTCCCAATGATATCTTTCATGCATTTTTTTTTGTTTTTCCCTTTTATCATTACTGTGTTTGTATGGTTGATTGTTGCACATGGACGGTGCGAACTTAGAACTTCTTCGAGAACCGTATGTTTTTTGTTGTATTTTCATTTATTTGTGATGTTTGGGGGTTGCGATAACCAATACGTATTTGATATATTTCCGATGTTCAGAAGATATGAGGTTGACTTCATACTTCTTGCCGGATATTTGAAGATGATACCAGTTGAGCTAATTCAAGCATATCCCAAGTCTATAATAAACATCCATCCTTCCCTGCTTCCAGCTTTTGGAGGCAAAGGCTATTATGGTATGAAGGTCCATAAAGCAGTTATTGCTTCTGGCGCAAGGTGCATTAAACATCTGCTGCTTCTTTTTTATGGCGTTGAATAATGCCTCTGTTCTTCCCCACTGACATGTTTAAATCAGCCACCTTTTTAACTGAACTTTTGTACTTCTATATGTATATTAGGTACTCAGGCCCAACAATCCATATTGTCGATGAGCATTATGACACCGGGAGGATTCTTGCTCAAAGAGTTGTTCCTGTAATGGCAAATGACACTGCGGAGGAACTAGCTGCTAGGGTTCTTGCGGAGGTAAACTGATTTCTGGGTCTACTACTTCTGCAGTTACTTAAAGTGAAGAGTAGCTGTAGGCATGTCACTGAATGATTTTTTGCTCCTCTACGGGAATGCTTAATGACTGAAGTGTGCTCAGACTTCCTGAGTTTTTATCACTTGTCTTTAGGTCTGCTTTGTAAGTGATCACATTTTGTCTTTTGTTTCTTTCCAAATGCGTAGGAACATAGATTGTATGTGGAGGTGACTGCTGCTATATGCGAGGATCGGATAGTTTGGAGGGAAGATGGTGTCCCTCTTATTCAAAGCAAAGAAAATCCTGATCATTTTTGCTGACGATACAACCAGCAAGTGCTGGATACCGTAGACTTTCCTCATTGTAGGCATAGTAATATGTAAGTTATTTTTCGTTTTGCTTGTTGAAAAGTTAGAATGAGGCATATAGAGGTTCTTTTCCAACAGCTTTATTCTTAGATAAAATGGAGTTTTGCTGGATATTTCTGTTTGAAGAACAGAGACTGGGAGTGATTTTAAGGACATCAGCAAATAAAATGAGGCTGCATTTTGTAAAATTCATGATATGTCTTAGGTGGGTGTTGATCCCTAGCTATGGGAGGTCGGACTAGCTCGAAGAATGGATGATAACTCAGCTTAGAAGCCAGGTATGGATGCAACACGAGGACTTGCCTCTTTATCACATATGTAGTAAGTTAAGAAACATTCCGAGCTCAGTATAAATATGAAGATTCTGTGGCCTAAGTATGGTTGAGAAGACGATGTGGAGCGATAATTTAGTTAGTACGGCTTTTGTTTTGTCCATTACAAGAATGTTCTCTTCTCAAGTTATCCGTTGCAGTTGTTGCTCTGCAGATCTGTTTGTGTTGAGCTTGTTATGCTAGTGTCCTCTGGAGATTTTTGTTTGTTTTCCCTTTTCTAGTTAGAGAACTGGAAAGCTACTGCTGCTCCTATTGTGTTCAATTCCATTAGGAGAGAGAAAAAGAAAAAAGAAAGAAAGAAACTGAGTAAATACAGTTCGGGTAAACTTGCATGCAAATATTTAGGGTATATAATTTGTTAGATCAATTAAAAGAGAATTATTATCAGACACGTTAAATTGTACTACTTCTTCCATTACTAATTCTTGCAAGACTTTTATACATTTGATCATTGATGTTTATAGATTTTACACCATTTCTCTCTATCCCACAAAAAATTTGGTTTTTATTTTTATTATTTTACAGTATTTAATCCATGATTTTTTTTATGAATTATTAGATAGGTACAACTTGTAGAATCCCAAGATCTTTGGTTCATCGCCTGTGACCAATTTACGGGGATGCGGCGACGTTGGGTGAGGCGGGTCAGATTGGCAGTGATGGGAGAGGTTCGACAACAAATATTTCAGGGAGAAAGGAGATAACATGACTCGAGGGTCAGGTTGAGTAGAAGGAAGGGTCGGGGTCGAGAAGGGGGAAAGGTTTGATGGTTTCAGACAGGTCTGACGATGGACAGTGTGGTCTAATTGGATGGGGACGGGTGGAGGGAGGGTGGTTATGGTGGTGCTCGCATTATAGACTTAAGTTTATAAAGATTGGGCTCGCCGTCGAGATCTTCCAATATGACACCACATGGCCGCAAGTGGTCCACGTGATGACCCATTGGAACTTGGCATTAGAGGCAATGGTCGACGGTTATCCGAGAATGGTTCAAGAGGTGTGGGTTGAGACGATGAAGATGGTGTGAAATTGTAGTGTTAAGATATCGAGGGTAGATTTTTAATTAAACCTCAAATCTAACAGAATCATTAACGGAGTTCAGCATATTGCATAAAATGTATTTTTATATATCCACATGTTTGGTGGCGATAACATTATTAATAAATAAATCATTGCACATAATGTATTTTCATAGTTAATAAATGAAGTAGCATTAATTTTTTCTTTTTTTTTTAGTTTATAGTAATAAATTTTATAAATTATGACCATAGTCATAGTATTTTCTGATATAAATAAAGTATAATAACCATTTTAAACATTAGTGCATAGCTTAATGAGCAATTGAAACTTCAATCCAAAAACATAATTTCTTTGTCCCTTATTTTTTGGAACGTTTTGTTTTGGCACAGAGATTAAAATGTGTAGAGAATTATGGAAGTTGGACAAAAGTACTCTTAAGAAAGTGATAGTTTTTTGGTAAAGTGCACCGGTAGTCCTGTAACATTAATTTATATATCATTACGGTCCTATTTTAATTTTATGTACCAATAAAGTCCTGTTTTTTAATTTTTTTTTAATTTGTGGTTATTTTTCATCCGTTTTCCAGTTAACATTAACGGACTTGACGGAAAATGATAACTTTAGCAACTAAAATTAAAAAAAAAAAAAACTATTTACACCCTAAGTTTTAAACTTAATCATTTATACCTACTTCCAACAATTACAAACTTAAAAAAAATACCCCCAACTTTAAATAAACCCACCAACAACCATGCCCACCCTGCTACCGCAGAAACGCCACCACCACCGTCAAACACGCCGGAAACCACCGGAAAACGTCGAGAATCGCCCATATCTGCCGCCCCAACCTCTAATTCACCGAAAATCGCACTCTAGGGCTTCGAATCGCAAACCCTAGGCCACGATTCGCGAGCCCAGGGCGGTGATTCGCGAGTTCTAGGCCGCGATTCGCGAGCCCAGTGCTGCGATTCGGCGCATTAGGCTCGTAACCACGGCATAGGGCTCACAAATTGTCATCCTGGGCTTGTGAATCATGTCCTAGGGTTCGCGAATCGCGGCCCTTGGGTGCGATTTTTGGCGGGTTTTTGAGATTCTGAGTCATTTTCGGCGTTTCCGGTGTTTTCGGCTTGGTCAGCGGTGTCCGGCGACGACGACGGTCCGACGACAGCATGTTGGGTATGGTTGTTAGTGGGTTAATTGAAAGTTGGGGGTAAATTTTTAAAGTTTGTAATTGTTGGGGTGGATATAAATGATTAAGTTTAAAACTTTCGCTGTAAATAGATTTTAAAAAAAAAATTAGTTGCTAAAGTTATCATTTTTTCGTGAAGTCCGTTAAAGTTAACTGGAAACGGATGGGAAAGGACCACAAATTGAAAAAAAGCTAAAAAACAAGAGTTTTTTTGTACAAAAAATTAAAACATGACCGTAATGGTAAATAAATTAAAATTACAGGATTACCGGTGCACTTTACCCCTAAATATTTTGTGGGTGAAATGAGTAAGGTTAGCGGTGTCAATTCAGATTATAAAAAGTACTCTTAAGAAAATTAATTTTTTTAATTTGAAAAAAAGCTCAAGAAATAAGAAAAAAATGTGCACCACATACTAAAATTCTTGTGGCCGCTACTGTTGATACATATTTGAATATATGACGTGGTCGGGTTAGGGTTAGAGTTCTGGAGTTATGAGTGACAAAAAAGATAAAATCACTCATTTGTAAAATAGTTCCCTGCTAGCCTAGGATTTTTTCTTCCACGTAGCCGTCTCTCTCATTTTTCTATCTCTCTCGCTTTCTCTCCTTCCCTTCCCTTCCCTCCCACTCCGGTTCCTCGTCTCCCCGGCTCCCCTCGATCGGTGTCACGATCTCCTCCATCGGCATCTTGCTTTCTCGGCCTCCCCATTGGGTCCGTTTCTGCCGCTGCTTCCGCTCGCGATCTCCTCTGTCATGGCTGCGTTCCCCCGACCTCCCTCTCGCATCGCTCTCCTCGGACTCCGCTTGTTTGCTCGTCTTCTCCGGCGATGTCCATGGCCTCCCTCCAAGACAAGATGGCAACGATCTCTTTAGTGGGAGACGATTCGGTTGCTGCCGTTGACATCAGCGGGCTAGGACAGGTGATCGGACCGGCTGTCCGTGGTCCGGATTTGGTGTTAGCGGCGCGGATCCTCGCCGCTTAGACTGCTCGTATAAAAAATCTTCGGGCTGCTTTTGCTGCGGCATGGAAAGAGCAAGCAAAGTTTATTATTCGCCAAGGTACTGATGTCCCTCGGGATAATCTATTTATTTTTGAATTTGAAAAAGAATATTAACTTGAAGGTGTTTTGAGGCTAGGGCCATGGTCCTTTGATAATAAGTTGGTTATCTTTACTCGATTGAAATCGGGAGATCAGTTATCTGCTATTTCTTTTTCAACTGTGAATTTATGGGTACATGTGCTTGATGTCCCG
>JBBYHH010694370.1:0-10086 GCA_038382905.1 Daphne laureola
AGTTGCTTCCTTGTCTGAATGATGCGACCATTATACTTTGACCATAAGAATCAATTTACTTCGGAGTCTTCGAGCATCCTTTTCCAATAAAGCAATCGGTACTTCTTGATAAGACAAGTCTGGTTCCAGCTGTACCTTTTCCACAGAAACTGTCTGTATCGGATCAATAATACATTTCTTCAACATGTTCACGTGGAAGACTATGTGTACTGCTGACATACTCGATGACAGAGCCAACTGGTAGGCCACATTGCCAATCCACTCCAAAATCTCATATGGGCCAATATATCTCGGGGCCAGCTTACCCCATCGGCCGAATCTTACATTACCTTTAATTCGTGCCACTTTGAGCCAAACTTTGTCACCAATCTCAAACTCTAAGTCACGATGCCGCTTGTTCACATATGACGTGGTACGATCATTCCTGGCCTTCAACCATGCTTGAATCCTCTTTATATTTCCTGTTGTTTCCTCAATAACTTCAGGGCCCAATTCAATTTTATCCGGTGCTTCAGACCAATAGTGGGGTTGTCATGCACCTCTGTCCATATAAAGCCTCGTAAGGTGTCATCCTGATCGTGCTCTCATAGCTGTTATTGTATGAGAATTCCATCAGAGGTAAATGTTGGTCCCAATCTCCCCCGAAGTCCAAAGCACAACTCCTCAACATATCTTCAACAATCTGTATCACCCGTTCTGACTGTCCGTCGGTCTGGGGATGGTAGGCTGTGCTCAAGTGAAGCTGTTTGCCAAATGCCTTATGAAATGCTTCCTAGAAATGTGTGGTAAACCTTGGATCTCTATCTGATACAATGGAGTCCGGTACTCCATGTAATCGCACAATCTCTTTAATGTATAGGCGGGAAAGCTTCTCTAAGGAATCTGTCACTTTGATAGGCAAGAAGTGAGCAGATTTCATCAAACGATCCACGATAACCCATATAGTATCATGATGTGGCCCTGCAGGGGGTAAACCCATCAGAAAATTTATAGTCACGTTACCCCACTTACGGATAGGAATGAGGAAAGTCTACAACATCCCTGCAGGTTTCTGATGCTTAATCTTTACCCGTTGACATGTGGCACACTTTTCCATATGCGGTAATGTCCCTTCTTATACGCGGCCACCAAAAGTGTGATAGCAGATCATGGTACATCATTTCACTTCCCGGGTGAATACTCAATCTACTGGCATGGGCCTCCTCAGGAATCTCATCCCAGAGGGCCATATCATTAGGTACATATAAACGTCCCTTGAAGTACAACAATCCTTCCCTGTACTAAAAAAATGGACGCAATACGCCTTTGCTCTCTCCTGATAACTTCTTCAAACCTGTGTCCTTGTCCTGGAATTCTCGGACTCTGTCCAACCATGCTGACTGGATGGTTAAGGTACAGATCTGGGCTTGTTCCCAAACATGTCATTTATGCCATAAAGCTGCTAAATCTGAGTCCTCGGTCTGATTCTCTAGATCTCCACCCCTGACCATACCAGTATACATCAAGCTTAATGCATCTGCAACTATATTTCCTTTTCCCGTGGTGTATTCGATACTACAATCATAATCTTTCATATATTCGAGCCACCTCATTTGCCTCATGTTCAAATCTTTCTGCGTGAACAGGTACTTTAAACTTTGATGATCAGTAAAGATCTAGAATCTGCTTCCAAGTAAATAATGCCTCCATTGCTTCAAAGTATAGATGACTGCTGCCAATTCCAAGTCATGCGTGGCATAATTCTGCTCATGTGGTCGAAGCTATCTTGACCCATATGCAATCACTTGCTGATCCTGCATTAAAACACAACCCAAACTCATTCTCGATGCATCAGTATAAATAACATAGGGCTGAGGCGGGTCTGGAAAAACCAGAATCGGTGCTTCAATCAATCTTTGCTTCAATTCTTGGAAACTTTGCTCACATGCATCCGACCAGAGAAACGCTTGACCCTTCTTGGTTAGCTGAGTCAATGGTCCGGCCAGAACAGAAAATGTTGGCACGAACCTGCGATAGTAACCTACTAGACCCAGAAAACTCCTTATGTCCTTTACTGTCTTGGGTTGTCTGCATTCTTGTACTGCCTTGACTTTTTCAAGATCAATGGAAATACCACTCTCCAACAATGTGTCCAAGAAAGGACACCTCACGCATCCAGAAGTCAGACTTCGAGAACTTGGCATAAAGCTGGTTCTTCTAAAGTGTCTCTAGAATGATTCTCAGATGCTCTTGGTGTGAATCTTCATCCAGAGAGTATACCAAGATATGGTGTGTGACACAACATGTCATGGTTCTGGATGTCTGAGTGGCACCAAACCCTTGTATATGACATGGTATGGTATTGGTTTCCGTGCGTCCCCACGAGCACGATGATGGTTATGGGTTCCATGCGTCATCACGAGCACGATGAGGTTTGGTTTCCGTGCGTCTCCATGAGCATGATGGGACTGGTTCTGTGAGTCTTTACGATCATGAACCCTCCGATTATTATGATTTTGGTTTATGATGGTTAAGGGTCCTAGGCCATCGCTAGTACCATGTAGATGTGATTGTGTGTATGTGTAGGATACTCCTTACTGTGGTTCTACGGCTGAACCATAGGGGGAAGTCCGTCGTGGTGTGTGAGTTGGATATGAGGCTATTAAGTGTATTATGATTATGGTTTATGATATTTGTGTTGTCACTCTAACACTATCATTGTAGGTTAAAGCTTGAAGAAAACCGTTATGTCCACCTGCACCCTGACTGGGTTCTTTCAGGAACTCACCCCCTTACTTTTAACATTTCAGGAGCTTCAGGTTCAGGGGCCGTGGAGTAGAGTTCCGCCCGACTAATAGTGTTTTGTACTTCAGGTACAATAGATCCTTAGTGGTTGTGTATTGTGGGAAGCAATAACATGTTTGGTTTAGGTTGTTGGATGTTTGTTTACCGTTAAATAAACTTGGAGGTTTTACTAACGGTTATTGTGATGTATGGTTTGTAGCACAGTTAGCAGCAGCAGCAGTTTCTCGGGCGTCCAGTTAGATTCTTATCGACCCAACAACAACACTTAGTATGTTTTTGGCCAATTATCTGAGTAGAACGCTCTGTAGCATAGTATGCATGATCATATAGACTTAAGTTGTCCATGTAATGGAACATGTATTCGGAGCTGTGTATGTATGGATATATGTTGATTACTTGTTATGGATGTTTATATTATCAGAAGTGCTTTCCAGAGGCAGCCTTCTTTCTGGATATCTGATCTGAGCGGAGCTCAGTATATATATATATTATTGTTGCTGCATTGTTTTACAGGGACTTGTATGGGAATTTACCCACTAGTAAGCTGCGCCACGCAGGTAAGGATCGTCTAGCTCACTGCCGCCCCGCCGACCCCGTGACCACTTCCCGCCAGGCCATTTGCGGATGGGGCGGTGATGACAACTAGACCTATTCAAGCAACATGTGTGTGAAACAACATTGAACATGTTCATATGTGGTGAAAGAGATGCAAATAGCATTCAATCAGAAACATACAAACATGTTACTATCATTTCACACAAATGTTCTCAATATAAGCCTACTTGATATGGTTAAATGATCATAGAATCAATCATACATGATTAACACTTAACATGTATTACTTAAAATGCAACATATGCACTTATTTATGGGCAACATATGAACCTTATGCAACTCATGCATCTTAAAAAAAAAACACCTTTGCATACAACATATGTATGCAACCATCATGAACCATATTCCTTATGGTCTACCAAGACTTTAATGTTAGGCAAGTTCCTAGGAAAGATAGAGGGTCACTAGTCCCACTTAATTCCACCTCCTAGATATAACATCCAACATGTAGCTTGAATACATAATATATAGTTTATGTGTGACTTATTTATCAAATCACAACCATGAAACTTAGGAATCGCAAGAGAAACACTCCCAGGAAAGATGGAGGGGTCACATTGGTCCCGCCTAAAACCCACCTCCTATACAGAGTACACTCATGTAACACTAACGTATGATGTGATTTAAAACTTGTCACATATTTGATGTATGTTCATATGTAATACGCCATAGACATACATACATACTACAATCCATACTTGTAACACATACAAGATCATAATACATTTCATGCTTGTAACACATACAAGATCATATGTAGAACCTAAGATCTGATACCATTTGTTGATTTTAGGATCTTAATAACATGCTTTTCATGTTAATATGTCATATATGTGCCACTAGCATGTCACATGATATCATGTCATCCATGTGCAAACATATTGCATATAGTAGTAAACTAAGTCCTAGCATGATCTCTTTGTCAAATCATGCCTCATACATATCTCATATGATATAGATGTAACTATATAATAGACTAAGAGAGAAGATAGTGTACCTTGCACCAAGGAAACTGCTTAAGGAACAAAAGAATTCATTGCTCCTAGTTAAAGAAGAGGCCACACTTGAAGGCTCATCCTTGGAGGCGGATTAGAGATGAAGAATATCTAATGTGATTTCACCCACAAAACTCTAAAACAATTCTTCCTAATAAAACTTGAGAGGGAGAGAAGTAGAGAGGGCAATTCTTCCAAGGGATGAAGTGAAAGTGGTGCAAACTCTATGTATTTATAAGCAATGAGGGGTGGCCAATGGCACCCCTCAAATGCCAAAATCACACCATCATGCCCAAGGGGCATCCTTGCAACTTTTCAGTAATGGTTATCACCTCTTAGGGGCTGGCCTCTCTAGGCCTTATCTATGCCAAAAAGGTAAGGCTTCTTTTGGCCAAGATGTTATTCCTTTTGGCCAAAACATCACAATATTTGGGTGGAATGTTGCACCCTCTCCTCAAAGGTTGTCACCCTTCACCAAGAGACATATCTCTTCACCAAAAGATGCCATATACTATTTTCACATAAGGAGTAGAGTGAGCTTACACAAAACTAACTCACAAAGTCATTTTCACAACATGAACTCATAAGATCTCAAACTAAGCTCAGATTGAGGTTAAATAATCTTCTACTTCACAACTACCTCACATAAAGTTATGTTCCAAATGCCAACTTTAGCTGGAGTTAGCTACTTTTAGCTAACATGAGCTAGTGTTAGCTACTTCTAGCTAACATGAGCTAAAGTTTAGCTGACTACAACTACTTCTAGTAGGAGTGAGCTGACTTTGAGCTTAGTCAAGGTACTTCTAGCTAGAGTGAGTTGACTCTAGCAACTTCTAGAATGAGCTTGAATGGAGCTGAGTTTACCTACTCCTAGCTCCTGTGAGCTGGAGTTAAGCTGATACAAGCTAAGTCTAGCTACTTTTAGCTAGAGTGATCTTAACTTAAGCTATGCCTAGCTACTTCTAGGTAGAGTGAGCTGAAGTTGAGCTGGTTCCAGCTACGCTAAGTTGGAATGTGCTGAAGTCAAGCTACTACTAGCTCTTGTGAGCTGTAGTGAGCTGACTTGAGCTATGTCCAGCTACATTTAGCTGGAGTATAGCTAAGGTAAGATACTTTTAATTTACCTTGAGCTGCGGTGAGCTAAGTTCAGCTACTTATACCAGAGATAAGCTAAGGTGAGCTATTCCTAGATGACCTTGAGCTCCTACTTAGCTGTGATGACCTAAGTTCAACTACTTCTAGCTAAGGTGAGCTAAAGTTACCTACATCTAGGTAACTTTGAGCTCCCACTTAGCTCTATAAGATCAAGTACCATCTAAAAAATATCTTGGTTCACTAAGAATTCCTACAGTTTGTTTGTGTTGTCATTCTGCTCGAAGATGTTGAGAAGAGAAGAGGAACCCTGCCAAAAAATTAGACCTTGTATTAGCTTGTCTTATGAGTAGAGAGGTGGTCGGTATTCAAAGATGGAGTTCACCCCTCTTCTGTGAGCATTTTAACAAGTATTTTTCAACCTCGTAGTTGTGAGGTGTTTTGTGCCAATCTCAGTAACTCTTCTTTGTTACCTTTGTATCTCTCTTATTATGTAAGTTATATGTAACTTGATTTTCGTTTTTCACCAGGGAGCTCACCTCTTGGATTCGAGGATGAATCCCTTAAAGAGGGAGAGTATGATATGATCCTGAGGTGCCACGATCCACTTCGGATGAAACCATAAAGATCAAGTGAGGTTGGATAATGTCTTGAAGAATTTTTTGGCATGAAAAAGGAGGAGATCCGTTTCATGAGGTGGAAGTTTGAGGTTTCATCAAGTGTATCCGCTTTCACTAATATATAGGAATTCATGTCAATGCCTCACTAAGAGGACTATCACTAATGCTTGAGTAACAGGACTTTACAAATGCTTGACTAACAAGACTTTCTCAATGGCTGCCCAACACACAGAATTTACACAAAATTGCCTGACTAACATGACTTAGAGTGATGGAAGTAGACTGTGATCAATGAGTTGATAGAACACAATATCAACCTTTCTCTTCCTTGAGAAGTTTCACTTGATCAGTGATGTAGAACTATTATAACAACACTAATTAGTGAAGTTGATATATGTAAGCACATGATAGTAAGCCTTTTTACAATAATAGATGTAGAATAGAAGGCTTCTCTGTAAGATGACTCTCTATAGTAGGAAAAACTATTGTTGATGATCTTCTGGATCCTTGCAACTTTGTGAATGTGGGCTTAAGAGTGTCTTTCATCTTTGTGAGTGAGTAGGAGATGAAGAGTATTCACAGAATGATCAAAATTATGAATTGTTATGTGTCTTCTCGTTCTTTTTTTTTATAGGCTCCATAGTGCTTGTAGATGGGTAGGAGCGTGCTCAAATATCATATAGCTATTGCATATGAATTCTTTCCATTTTTGCACTTTTTGAACATTGGCTAATTGATTTGTAGCCATTGTAGATCTTTGCAATATTTCATCATCATCCATCAACGAGTTGATGACGACTGGCTTCAATAACTTGATGGATTTTCTTCTTCATTCTTCATTCATTTTGAGAGCTTCAAACTTGTATATCTTCTCTCATGGTTGTAGCTCATCAGTAGAGTGGATGGTTTTGTCCTTGATTTCTTCATGGCTTGTATACTTGAATCTTGTATATTGACCATCTGGACATCAACATGTTAATGCTCACTGTGTGATTTCTTTCCTTTTCTAAGCTAATTACATCTTTATCTTCTGATTTCATCATGATCTGATAGGATAATCATCTGAAGGTTTCCATATTCTTCATCTTCAACACGTATCCTTCAATTTCCTAGGAATGTGGCTAAGAAACAAGTCCACATTAATCATGAAATTGGATCAAAATGTATGTATACCGGAATATTCAACTTAAACCAAATAACACTTGATTTCTTATACACTTAAATATTTTGCAATTTAATCCCAACATTTTTTAGCTTCCAAACCAAGAACTAGCAATTTTAGTCAAGATACTAAATTTATCAAAACTTTACAAATTTTTCCTCAAGATTTTGGAATCATCAAAACAAGTGGTCAGAGGCAACAAAGTCAATAGACACAAATCTCATTTGCATTTCATATCAACATGTATCATCATGCTCTCTTATTGTATCACAAATCAAGTCATCATCAAGAATATGCAAAATGAAACCAAGCATGCCTAGCCCTCAATCATCATCAATCATGCAACAAGAGAAGTGCAAGAAAGAGTCAAGATAAGTCAAGAAACCTCAAGGTCTTTAATTACACATTTAAGATCAAGTGAAGATGTTTACCTTTGATCTTCAAACTAATATTTTAAGACTTACAAATTTTCTTTATCTTGTGTGAAAATGGATGATTGATTGATGGAGGGTTTTTGTGTAGCACCATTTGAATTTGTGAGGTGGAAATCCAATTGCTGAAAGTTGGTACCTCAATTGGGAGAGTTGAAGAAGTTTTGATGAGATAGGGCAAAACATCGGATGAAGTGGTGCTGGTGTGACGTGTGGTTGTGTTGCCAACATGATATTGGGCTAGGTATGCGCCAACCTTCACTCCTCATTTGAATGGTACGAACATAACGTACACACCAAATTCCACACAAATACTCCCTGAGCTCTAGACCTTCGCACTTGAGTGGGTGGTGTGGTTGTGCTTATCAACATATAAGTGTCACAAGTAGGGATGTACGCGACACTTAATTCATGCACCAAAACAGCCGCTCAAATGCAACCTCCACACACTACCGCAGGTCACCGCACGAAACATCCATGTCAAGTTGTTCTTTTCTCATTTAATGCTCGAGAGGTCCACACGATAAATGCTTTTGCGGGTGTGAGTGTGACTACTGCACAAGACCTTCATACAGTACTTCGACACTTCATCTCCCTTAATGCCTCTTCATATTTTTGCTCCATTTCTTCAACCTTCTTCCTTCTTAATGCCTCCCACCATTGTTAGACCTTCATTTTATGTCGTTATCCCTGAAAATGAAAGACCATCGTGTATCAAACCCATTATTAAGACCCAAATCACAACAACTAAAAAAAATGAACTAGAAGTTCAGAACATTGGGGTGTCTCTCACAAGTGTCCTATTTACCGCCTTTGGCTAGGAATTGCTGAGGTGATTTCAGTGAGCTAATGTCGAAAGACATCCCATGTCACAAATGACATTGCACCTTTGAATGGTAGAGAGGATGACTTGAGCTTCCATATGTTCTCTTTGATCTTCCATACTTAAGTGATATTCAAGTTCTTGAGATCCTCCTTCAAGTGTGTCAATGGATTCCCTCCAACTACCTTGAACTTCTTCTTGACCCTAGAAGAGGTGTTTGCCTAGACTTTATTCCTCTCAAAAGCAAAATTTCCTAACTTTGGTTATTCCTCCCCATTTATAGCACTTTCCTAAATCAATTCAACCTCCTTGATGGTACCATATTTTTCTTCTATGATGATAGGGGATTAGACAACCCTGATTCCCTCATCATCTCCATCACTAGAAGCCTTCAATGCTGATTTTTCAACCATAGGGGCAACATCTATCACTTGCTTCCCTTTGGTTTCATGCTCCATTTGTTTTCTTTCTTCCAACTCCTTCTTGAGATATGCATCCTTCTTGTTTTTCTTTCTCACTTTCAACTCATATTTCTCCATATAGAAACACTCTACTAGTTATCCATGGGAGACTTTCATAGTGTCCTCTAAATTGAATTTTACTTCCTCATCTACCAGTTTGAGAGTGAGAGTGCCTTTCTCAACATCAATCATTTCCTTCTCAGTGGCAAAAACATGTCTTCAAAAAATGATTAGCATCTTGACATCCTCCTCCATGTCAAGTACCACAAAATCCATCGGGAAGTAAAAATTCCCTACCTTCACAATCACATATTCTAAGATCCCTCTCAGATAAGTACAATAACGGTCTGAAAGTTGAAGGCATATAGAAGTCGGTTTGATTTCCCCCAATCCTAACTTCTTGTAGACTGACCAAGGTATCAAATTGATCCTTACGCCAAGGTCACAAAGTTCCTTGTTGTAATGATATGGGCCGATATCATAAGGAATCGTGAAGCTCTCAGGGTCCTTGAGCTTTTATGGAAGCTTACGTTGAATGACCGCACTCACCTCCTCCTTCATCACTATCAACTCATTCTCCTCAAACCTCATCTTCTTAATGATCAAATCTTTAAGAAATTTGGCATATTTGGGCATTTATTTGATCACCCCCAAAAATGGTAGCTTGATCTCAGCCTTAAATACATCAAAACAAATTCCAAAATGATGTGAACTTGTGCTCCCGAGACACACACCCAAGCCAAGCTTGAAGATCATTGGAAGGTTGGGTGAATTCCGAACTAATTTTGAAGTTACTAAGCATCTTGGTACGATCTCGGGCATACCTTTCTCACGTGCCAGTACGCACCCTTGAAGCAACCCATGTGCCATCCCGGAGTTGGAGAATACTTAGCTATGAAATTTGAAGTTACATAATGTACTAGGATGGTTTTGTAGATAGGAAAATAGTCTACCTTATTTTAAGGAAGGTGGTCCCCTTAGCCTACCTTATTTTAAGGAAGATGGTCCCCTTAGCCTACCTTATTCTAAGGAAGGTGGGCCCCTTTTCCTTATCATAAGACTTAAGCCTTACTACCACACCCACCTACCTAAAAGTAGCCTTT
>JBBYHH010694381.1:0-10085 GCA_038382905.1 Daphne laureola
TGCTTATCTTACCCTCTGTGGAGCATTCAGGGTTTCTCCTATCGTACCGAATTTCATGCAATACTACAAGGTGATGACCAAAGCCCAAAACTGTTTCTACTACTTCGATGCCCGGGGGTCTTCAACAATAAAATATAATTTTACTTGGCAGTGTCCTGCCAGTCGGAAGGGCTGGCACAAAGAATTTTTTCTTTTGCAGCCCGATTCCTCTTGGAAACTCCAGACCGCTTGGAAATTCGGTGATCTTCTTGACGTCAAGACTCCAAGGAACCTCCTTAATGACCCCATTTCGGAGGAAAATTTCAAGAGTTTTGACGCCAAACTTCGGAAATTAGTCAACTGGTTCGGCCAGGACCCCGACGAACTGTATCCGGTGCCTATTCATTGGCGACTGATTACCCAAGGTGTCTTTACGTACCTTGGATTAATAAAGGGTGATTTGGCTGCGCTCAGGATTCGGGCTTGCCCTCCGTCTGTTCGGGACATCGCTTTGGTTCGGCATCTTCATCAAGAGATTTCTCAGGAGGCTTTCGTCAAAGGTTATTGTTCTTTCTTTTGTCTCTTGGCTGCACTAGTATTAACTCTAATTTGTCTCATCTTTTTTCAGAGATGGATTTCTCAGATGATAAGGTAATTGATTTTTCTGCGCTTTTCAAGAATGTTGTTATCGAGACTTTTGCTTCTGTTCCAGATCCCGAACCCGAACCTGCACCAAAAAATAAGACCCCGAAAAGAAAGAGGGGTTCTCGTTCAGGCGTTCCCGAAGCCACTACTACTGAAGATGCGGCAGAAGGTTCCTCCGAAGCTGCTGAAGGGTTCGATGTTTCGGGTAGTGAGGGCTCTCCCCACCATACCTCGGGTGAACACGTGCTGCACATTCTCGAGGGTGTCACCGTAGACCATATCTACTATTCCTTCGATGAACTTGATGCCAAGAGAAGGAAGATTGCCCGTGGGAAATATAAGATGTTTGTTCCGGTTAGAGAGGTGCCTGATGACGTACTCCCGATGGAGTATATGTTAGGTAAAAATAAATCAGTCTTGTTGCGTTCCATTCATTTTTGGCCTATTTTTCACAACTTAAATCGCTTGTTCGGGAATGATCCGCTTCATTATTTATCTGGATGCCATTTTTGCACTCTAGGTTCGAATTAGAGAGAGACTCAGGAGCGATGTCGCCAACAGAGGGATGCTCGGCTTCTGCAACTAGGCGATGACATTATCCCTCAGGAGCCAGGATGGTTGGATTATGAGGATCAAAGTTTGTTGGATGATGAAGATGTCCGAACCATGGCTCCGGAAGTATGGAGGGGCATCACAACCACCCAGACCATGAATGACTTCCAGACTCTCCTTCCAGACCTAGATGTGGTGGGTTCAAAAGTCGCCATTCAGGCTGCCCTGGTATTTTCTTCAAACCTAAGTCTTTATTTTCTTATGTTGCAAAGATATACTTTGATGTCTTTGTTCGCAGATGCACTGTATGGCAGGTTGGATGAACCAACTTGTTCGAGCTACCAGTACCATTCGGTCCGAGGTCAAGGTTAAAGTTACCAGGGCTTTGTAGGTAATCATAAAAATGATCCAAAGGATCAATCTTTACGAGCAAGTCCTGGGATGGAGGCCCAGCCCGAATGATTCATTCGATGTTCTGAATGATGAAGTCCGGGAGGAACTGAGGTAGGTGAGTGCCGAGGCTGAGGTGACGTCTTACTCCCAAGCTGATGGGGCTCTCTCCGAGGCATTGACCTCCTGAATGACCCAGTTGAGGGAGGCCGAAGACAATGTCTACAGGCTCCAGGATGAGGACAAGCTTCTCCAGAAGAAGGTGGATGATTTCCAAGTTGACTTCACCAACCTCCGGAACCATTTTGACGCCGAACAGAAGGAACTTTCGGAGAAAATTGAAGGCTTGGAGGGAGTGGCTCAGAGGAAGTGTGAAAGGGCCTCCGGGTACAGGAAGTAATTGATTGATGAAGCTGTTTCGGCAGCTGGGAAATTTTGTGAAGGCTTTTGTCTTGGCCAAAAGCAGGTGCTGGAGCACAATCTGGGGGTTGATGTTTCGAGATTAGACTCCAGGGAGGACTATACTCTAGACCCTTCTTGATGGGGTCCTGAATATTGGATGCCCCGGGTTCTTCTGCTTAGGTGAATCCTGGTTCTTCAGGCGCTCCTCCCGACGAGCCTGCGGCTGCTCCTTAGTTTTTTGTTTTGGGGTTGTGGAATGTATGTATTGGCCTTCGGGCGTTTGTTAATGAAAAGGTCCTTTGAGCTTTCGAGATTTGTGTTTTTATAGAGGTTCGGCATAAGCTTACATCATCTCTTCTGCTATTATTCATTTTGTCTTTACACATAGAATTTTTTAAGTGCTTCAGAATGATAAGAGCATTCGAGCTCAATGCCTTCCTCATCTTGAAGTCTGTAAACTCCTTTTTCTGTATTCCCGAACGACTTTGTACGGTCCTTCCCAATTTTCTCTGAACACTCCCCCTTTTGGTTTCCTTAAACTTAATTTGGTCTGCTTCAACACCAAATCTCCAACACATATTCGTTTAGCTTTAAATTTTGCGTTACTGGCTTTAGTCGTTCTTTCTTGAAAGTCTTTTCTCCTGAGTTTAGCTTGCTCTCTTTTGTCTTCAAGCAAATCCAGATTTGTTCTTAGTCCTTTTTCATTTTCATCTTCCTGGAAAGTTTGCGTTCGGATGGATGAGTGAGTCACTTCGACCAGTATAAGTGCTTCCGTACCATACATTAGAGAAAAAGGGGTTTCTCCGGTTGCCCTTCTGGGAGTGGTTCAGTAACTCAAAAGGACATGGGGTAGTTCTCCGGGCCATTTGCCTTTGGACTTTCCCAATCTTTTCTTCAATCCTTCTTTGATGGTTCGGTTTGAGACTTCTACTTGCCCGTTACTCTGGGGGTGTGCCACTGGGGCGAAATGCAACTTAATGCCAAATTCTTCTGCAAAGTCCTGGAACCCGGAGTCTGTCAACTGAGTTCCGTTATCCGCAATGATAACATTTGGGCAGCCGAACCTGCATATGATGTTCTTCCACACGAACTTGCATACGTTCTCGGCTGTTATGCTGGCTAGTGGTTCAGCTTCGATCCATTTTGTAAAATAGTCGACGGCTACGATGCATTATTTCAATCCTCCAGGAGCTAAGGGTAAGGCTCCAATGAGATCGATCCCCCACACCGCAAAGGGGATCAGGTAGTCTACTGAACTTATGAGTTCGGACGGCAGTCTCTGAATGTGGGCATGTTCCTAGCATTTTTTACATTTGTTTACTAGCCTTCGGGCTTGTTCCTTCATAGTTGGCCAGAAGAACCCTTGTCTTAGAATGACCATTGCTAATGCGTCTGCTTTCGTATGAGATCCACAAGTGCCCTCATGGACTTCGGCTAGAATGTCCTCGCTCTCTTCTTCTCCGATGCATTTTTATAAAGGGGATGTGAAACCTCTTCTGTACATTTCATCGCCGATGGCGACGAACTTCCCTGATTGCCATCGGATTCTCATTGCTTCGGTCTTGTCTTTGGGTAGTGAGGCTTCGGTTAGAAATTTCCAATATGGTAGACGCCATCCCGAAGTGATATCCTGAATCTGGATCAAATTAATACTTGACTGACTCATTTCTTCATCATATTGTTCGGCCTTTGATAATAAGTCCGCTTCTGAGTTCATGGCCCGGGGGATTTTTTCTATCCGTAATTGCTCGAACTCTTCTACTATCTTTTTGGAAGTGTCAACATACTTCTTCAAGCTAGGCTCATTTACCTCATATTCCCTATTCATTTTCCAGACCATCAGATTTGAGTCGCTGAATGCTTTAAGTGACCGAATGCCTGTCCGTTTCGCTAGTTGTAGGCCGGATATAAATGCCTCGTATTCGGCCAAATTGTTCATGACCGGATAGACCGTGTCACCTTCATGCCTTCAGGTCCTTTCAGTACAAGTCCAGGGCCTTGCTTCTCTTCCTCGGAGGCTCCATCCACGTGTAGGGTCCAAACTGGGTCATCGGGAGGCTCAGGAGATTGGTCATCTGTTCCCGATGGTAGTTCGGCTATGAAGTCTGCTAATGCTTGGGCTTTGATGGCTTTCCTCAGTTCGTACATGATATCATACTCTGATAGCATCCGCATTATGGCTTTCACCAAAGCCCTATTAGCGAGTTCCAGACTCGCCTATGAACTATCCAGGAAGAATCCATCATCTGTTGAAGAGATGTATTCGGTCACTCACAAGCATATGAACGCCCAAGAGTTACTTTCTCAACAGGAGGTCAAGCCTCAGAAAAAAGAAGGATGTGAGTACCGAATGCCCGTCCGTTTGGCCAGTTGTAGGCCGGATATAAATGTCTTGTATTCGGCCACATTATTCATGACCGGAAAGTTAAACTTGATAGACCGTGTCACCTTCATGCCTTCAGGTCCTTGCAGTACAAGTCCAGCGCCTTGCTTCTCTTCCCCGGAGGCTCCATCCACGTGTCAGGTCCAAACTGGGTCATCGGGAGGCTCGGGAGATTGGTCATCTATTCCCGATGGCAGTTCGGCTATGAAGTCTACTAATGCTTGGGCTTTGATGGATTTCCTCGGTTCGTACGTGATATCATACTCTGATAGCTCGATGCACCACTTTTCCAATCTACCGAAGTGGTCTACTTTTCTCATGATTTCTCTGATGGGCAAATTGGTCCGGACCTGTATTGTGTATCCGAGGAAGTAGGGCTTTAGTCTTCGGGCTGGCAGGATGAGAGCGTAAATGATCTTTTGTAGTACCGGGTATCTGACTTCCACCCCGTGGAGTGACTTGCTGACGTAGTATACCGGCCATTGTTGTCCTTTTTCATCTTTCTGAATCAGGACCGACCTTACTGCCTTTGGTCCGACGGCCAGGTATATCACCAGAGGTTTTCCTTCGGTAGGTTGTTTCAGGGTTGATATTTCTTCCAAGTATGTTTTGATACCTTCTCATGCGTTCTGGAATTCGGTACTCCAAACGAATTCGGCCCTTTTTGCAAATTTTTGTTCTTTTGTTAATTTCTCTCCTTTGACCCCGATTCATCATGGGTCGGCCCCTTCTTTTACCAGCAGTTTGAAGAATGGTCTGCACTTGTCTCCATACCTTGATATGAACCTGCTTAAAGTTGTTATCCGTCTAAGTAGCCTTTGGACGTCTTTGATGGATCTTGGGGCTTTCATGTTTATGAGAGCTCTGATTTTGGCGGGGTTGGCATCTATCCCTCTTTCTGATACCATGAACCCGAGGAACATGCCAGCTTTCACACCGAATACACATTTACTAGGGTTAAGCCTGAAGCAGTGCTCTCTGAGGTGTTTGAAGACTTCCTGGATGTCTTGGATTAAATCATCCTCTTGCTTGCTTTTTATGATAATATCGTCCACATAGACTTCCAGATTGCAGCCGATTTGATCTTTGAATATCCGGTCCATGAGTCTCTAGTAGGTAGCTCCAACATTTTTTAGTCCGAAAGGCATTCTTGTATAGCAATGTATGCTAGAGTCACTAATGAAGGCAGTTTTGTCTTCATCTTCTGGATTCATTCGGATCTGATGGTACCCGCTGTAAGCGTCCAAGAAACTGAGTCTAGCATGTCTGGCCGTTGAGTCGACCAATCTGTCTACTAGGGGTGTGGGGTATGAGTCTTTTGGGCAAGCGTCGTTTAAGTTGGTAAAATCGATGCACATGCGTAGTTTATCGCTGTCTTCTCTGGATGCGACCACTGGGTTTCTTAATCATTTAGGATAAGATGATTCTCTAATGACACCGGCATTGAGTAGTTTCGTGATCTGCTCTTTGATAAATGCTCTTTTGATAGGGGTGTTGTGACATTTCTTTTGTTTCACCGGCCTTGCATTCGGATATACACAAAGATTGTGCTGGATTACCTTCGGGCCAATTCTAGGTATGTCACTCGGTGAATAAGAAAATAGATCTTTATTGAATTGAAGCAGGCTTACAACTTTTGTTTTGCTTCCCTCGGGAAGGTTGCTTGCTATTCGGGTAGAATGTCCTTCAATGAGCGTGACTTCTTCTGTCGCTAGGTCTTTGGCTTCTTCCCCCTTTGGGTCCTCAAGCTTCGGGGTCTTCTGACTGATGCCCATCACATCCTTGGCTTCTTTCTGGTTGATGTAAATAGATGCATCGCCTTGATCGGTCTCGAACGTAACTGTCAAGTATTTGACGTCACTTCTCATGTGGATGGCCCTCTGAGTCTCCCGTCCGATGATGACATTGTATGCCGAGGGCACATCGATGACCAACCATTTGACCCTCAGCGTAGTGTATCGAATGTCTCCTTCGGGTCCCGAACCCATGAACATGGTTGGGAGTTCAATGCATCCGAGGACGGGTAGTTCTTCGGGTCCTACCCAATAGGTGGCGGTCTTCACTGGGATGAGCCTTCTGGCTTTTAGGTTGAGTCCTTTGTAAGTCTTAGAGAACAGTACATCTGCGTTCGAGCCATCATCACACAGGACTCTCTTGACGTCGATCGTCCCAATGCGGATGGTGATGACCAATGGGTCATAGTGGACCTTCACCTCCGTTCTGTCAGCTCTTTTCACTCTGCTTGAAGGACCACCATAGGTAAGAGAGGCAATCTCTCTTGCTTTCCTTTTTCGCTCATTGGACCCCAGGGTGGTTGTGATGGTGTTGATCGTTCGGGTGGCGTGACCAGGGGATCTTCTTCTTCCCTTCTTCTCTGGTTCGGATTCTTGGTAATCGGCTTTCTCCTTTCCTCGAGGTTGTCTTTCCTTCTCATTTGATGGCATCTTTAGGTATTCGGCCAAAGAACCCTTCTTGATCAGGTGCTCAATGTATCTTTTTAGCTGGCAGCACTGTTCGGTGTCATGGCCTTTGTCCCGATGAAATTGGAACTACTTCCCTTTGTCCCGCTTGGTTCCTTTGGGGATTGCCCTCGGCCAACTCACATTTCCTTCTCTTTTGCGGACCGCTAGAATGATAGTTCGGGAGGTGTTGAGGGGGGTCAGTGAGATGGGTTTTCTGAATTCCTTTATGTGTCCTCTCCACCCCTCCATTCCTCTGGAGGTTGAATTCTCTCTTCTCTCATCTGTTCGGTACTCATGTCCTTCTTTGTTCTCAGGCTTGACCTCCCGTTGAGAAAGCAACTCTTGGGCGATCATGTGCTCATGAGTGACCGAATACATCTCTTCAACAGATGATGGATTCTTCCTAGATAGTTCGTAGTCGAGTCTGGAACTCGGCAATAGGGATTTGGTGAAATCCATGATGCGGATGATATCGGTTAGATCCGATGCGTGCAATGCCTCTCTGTTGAATCTTTCGATGAATTCCTGAATGCTCTCATTCGGTTTCTGCTTGATGTCGAACATCTGGATGGCCCGTTTAGCCGAACGCTTACTCCTAATAAAGTGGGTGGTAAACTTGGTGGCTAACTCTCCGAAAGAAGAAATTGAGTCCGCTGGCAGGGCATTGTACCAGCTGGAGGCTGGTCCCCCAAGCGCTACTTCCAAGCATTTGCATAGAGCTGTTTCATTGGCCCCCTTTAGCTCCATAGCTCTTTTGTATTTTCTGATGAATGCGTCCGGGTCGCCCGTACCGTTGTATATCTCCAGAGGGTGCAGTAAGCTGAATACCCTTGGCATCGAGCTATCCCAGATTCTTCAGGTGAATGGTCCTTCTTCCTTCGGGAGACCCCAAGACCTTGGGTCAACGTTTCTGTTAGAGCTCTTTTCAACTTCCTCCAGCCTTCTCATCAGCTGTGTGATGACTTTGTCTCTAGGATCTTCCCTTACTAAACGTTCGGATATGGGAGAACGCTCTCTAGTCTTGTGTACTTTGGGTGATCGGGATCCCCAAGACTGCCCTCTCGGGCTTCACGGTTGTAGAAGTTTGACGCTGGTAGCATGGCCTCCTTCAGTTTTGGGCCTGCTTGCTGACCGTGAGGTGGTATCTCTATTCCGGGAATGGCCCGATCTTTGTCTGTTTCTCCGCTCCTCGGCAAGGACCATTCTGATCGTTCTGATTAGAGCGTGATCTGGAGGGTTCGGTCCTCCTCTGAAGTTACTCCTGTCCAAGCTTGACGAAGCTCGGAGACTCGTACTCTCCATGTTCGGGACTTGGGGAGTTCTGTTGGCCGTACTCTCGGAGAAGTTGGGGTATGATCCTCCAGAGTGAGGTTTCTCGCCTCCTAGCACGATTTCATGGGAATGGGGGGCCTCCTCCTGCCTCTGGCGGCAGACGTTCTCCTTTAGGCCCTCACCTTTCCCACAGACGGCGCCATTTGGTGGCAATCCGCCGATCTGGACTGCCACATTGTCGTTTGGCAGTGCTCCACTGGTTGAGACTACCGCACTGTTGAGTCTTCTACTCCTGGTCTTGACAACGTTTAGTTCTCCGTCCATGTTCCGATGAAGTATCCTACACAAATGAATAGAAGTTATAGACCGCGCCGGTGTTTTATCCGGCGGAGGGTCCTCCGATGCTTAAGTCAGTATTTCTGGTAAGCATAGAATGTCTTAGACCTAGGGTAGAGTGAATAGTTACCTCATTTGTTAGAATGATCTGGGCTTATATAGTCTTGTCTAATAGAGTGGCATGCTTGTAATATTCTCGCAGGAAAGAGGCGGTTGGTGTCAGAGGACAGGTGGCATGTGTCTTGGATGCAAGCCATCAGATCCTGAAGTCCTGAAGGCAGGATCCCGGGTTGCTGGTATTATGTTCGGACGTAATGCCTTCAGTCGTTTCTAATTGGCCCCTTTCATGGGTTACTGACTTAAACGTCTTTATGGGCTTTTGAGCATATGGACCTTTCTTGGGCTTTAGAGAACTAGTGTTGGGCTTTATGGCCATCATGCACAAAGAAAACTCCTTTCTAGAGCAGCTATAAAATTAATCACTTCACAAAGTCTTCAAAATCAGTGGTGAGAGACATTTGAAAATTACAATGACATCCTCGTAAAATTACATCAACAGAACAAAGAAGCCATAAAATTATCACAATCATAAAATAAACCCAAACAACTTCTAACAGTTTCCTTTTAATGAATAAAAGTGACTCAAATGTCCATATCGAGAAAATTAAGTAAGCTAATCACAATCATAAAGTTACATCAACAGAACAAAGAATCCATAAAATTATCACAATCACAAAATAAACCTAAACAATTTCTAACACTTTCCTTTTAATGAATAAAAGTGACTCAAACGTATGTATCTAGATAATTAAGTAAGCTGAAGAAATGTACAGTTTGCACATTTTGAAGGAATAGTCAAAGTGTCACCACCACCACTCCGGACGGCGTGGCGGAAGCATGCGAAAGCGGTGTCGAGAGACAGAGGTGACGACGGAGTGGAATTCACCTTTGAGAATTATGGGTCCGTAATTCTACCCTTAAAATTTTTTGCATCGATACTGATTTATTTTCTAACGTGTTATTCAAGTTTAAGGCGTTCTATTACTTAAGCTTAAACCTGCACCCGAAAACGCGATAGTGGTTGTACGGAAAATCACGTTGTAATAAAGCATAATTATTACAGACATTCAGATCATGTCGAATGCTTCTATTCATGTATGCTACATCTACAGAACCAAACTATGCCAATAGTGAATCTACTAAAACTCACGTGATTAGGTCATCTCGACCCCAAAGATCACGACAAGTCACTGCTGCTGCTGCTAACCATAAAACATCAAAGATCAATCGTTAGTTAAATCAGAGACGTGCTCACAGATAATCAGATTAATCAGATTAATCAGAACAGAACCTATCGAGACTATCCTCGTACCTGAATCAGAACTGAACACCCAGAAGCTATGTACCTCAAGTACAGCAAATACAAATTGACCGACAGAAATATTCTGCGGGTCCCGGATCGGAAGCTCCTGAAATGTTATATGTAAAGAGATAAGTCCTCGAAAGGTACTCAGTAAGGGCATGGGTAAAGAATAGTGGTCTAAACGCTGAACCTGCAAAAAATGTTAGTACCAGTTTTCTTTGTGCATGATGGCCATAAAGCCCAACACTAGTTCTCTAAAGCCCAAGAAAGGCCCATATGCTCAAAAGCCCATAAAGACGTT
>JBBYHH010694392.1:0-10085 GCA_038382905.1 Daphne laureola
TTGGTGATGTGCGCCTAAGCATGGAGGGTGGAGGCGTTCCTTTCTTGCGCCAAGGGGAATTGTTGATGGACGCCTGGGCTATTGAAGCATGAAGGGCGCCCTTTAGTGGCGCCACGGTTTGATGAAGGGCGCACATTTGGTATGTTCATCAGCTTTGACACCTTTTCTTGTAAACTCTCTACAAGACACTACAGATCTCCAAATGATCTTGTTGGAAAGCTCTCTTCTGAAACTTAGATTTAGAACTTTGAATCATCCAATTTGGAGCTCATTTGAGGGAGATATGGTCGTTTGAAGTTGGGGCTCCAATTCTGAGTGCATGAGGCGTTGGTTGGTGGCGCCCAGGCTAGTTTGAGGCGCGCCTAAATGGTGCTAGGGCTAATGTATGACGCCCTTTTACTTCCCAAAATGTGCATTTTGGCCCCTTCAACTCTTCTCTTGATTTTCAACTCTCCAATTTAGTCCGAGATGGTCTTGAATACTCCGCAACTCGTGAATTCTCATCTCAAACTTTCTTTTGTGCTCATTTGACTCATTTCTGCATCTCTGCACGTTGCACCTTCCAGATGCGAGAATTGCAAGTAAAGTGCGTAAAGGTAATTATAAAGATGCGTAAATTACGTATTTACTATCTAAAACATCACGGGAAAGTGTGTGTGTTTGCACACTGATCATCTAGGATTACCACTTGCGATTGAATCCCATATAAGCCATTATTGGCTAAAGGAAGGTCTGGTTTAAAGAATCAAAAGCTTTAGCGAAGTCAATTTTGAGGAGCATTAATTTTTCCTTCATTTTTTTAGTCCAAGAGACCGACTCATTAGCTATTAGGACCCTGTCTAAAATCTATCGATTGCTAACAAAAGTTGATTGTTCATAGAAGAAGATTATGCTCCGGAGAACTATCTTAAGCCTCTAGGTCAAGACGTTGGAGATAAGTTTGTAAGAGCTGTCCATAAGACTTATAGGATGAAATTCAGAGACTGTGGTGGGGTTAATAATCTTTGGTACCGGAGCAATAAAGGAAGAGTTGTAACCTGCGGGAATACATCTAGTGGATCAAAAGGAGCCAAGAAATTTGATCACTTCTGGTTTTAAGGTCTCCCATAAAGTTTTGATGAAGTTAAAATTAAAACTGTCCCGACTTGGTGCTTTTGAGTTGTCCCAGGACCAGGACCAAACACCTCTTTGGATTTCTTCTTCAGGAAAAGGTGTTTCTGGGAAAGTTGCTTGACTGGGAGAGAGGCAGCCGAAGTAAGAGCTGGTGAAGTGATGTCTGAAGGCTAGGAATTCTTTGGCGAAGTTGCTGAAATATTTGAAAACTTCACTCTTTATAGCAGACAGGTCCGCCAACCAACAACCTTTAGACAGATAAGCCCATTGATGGTATTTTTTCTCTGACCGTATCTCAGGGATGCATGGAATTTTTTTGAGTTTTCTTCACCCTCTGCAGCCAATTTTAAGCGTGATTTCTAGCCTAACATCTTACCCTTAATTCTTGCAGCATCCCCAAGATTTTCCTTAACTTCTAAACAAGTACTTACTTCTTGATCCGGTATGTCTAGCTTCTCCATTTCAGATTCCCACTTGCTTTTGAGTTAGCAATTTGTTTATCAACATCTCCCACATTTGTTGCGTGCCAAACCTTGATACTAGATTTGAGAGCTTTCAATTTTTCTTTAAGAACGAACCCTGCGGAATCAGAGACTTGAAAACCATTCCAGGATTTTGTTACCATCTGCTTAAAGTCGTCCAAATCGAGTAGGCGTCAAAGGTTCTGAAGGGGGAAGGACCAAAATCCTTGGATGAGCAATTGATGATTAACGTATTGTGGTCCGAGATTGTTGGCGAAAGGGCGGTAATAGAGATGTCAGGCCAGTATGTTGCAAAATCTTCTGAAATCAGAGCGCGATCAATATTCCTCAGTTTGCTCCCATCTTTAGAAGACCAGGTAAAACGGAGGCCCCCATCCTTACCTCCACCAGACCTGCAGAAATAATAAAATCATTGAAGATTGTAGCTTGTTCACAAAAGATAGAGCATTTCATTTATGATCTTCTAAGGACTTCATTAAAATCTCCCAAGGCTTCCCACAGACCAACAAAGTTTGTTTTTCAAATATCCAAATCTTCCTATAATTTTGATTTTAGCACTTTGTTGTGAGGGCCAAACATATTCACAAGCGCACTACTGATCTTAGAAGGCAGCCACAAGCCTTGAATAGAATAAATCTCGCGCCCGTTGAGCAAGACTCCATCTTGAAAACATCATTTCTCCAGAAAAAGATTAAACCACCACATCGATCGTCCACCTCTTTAAAGTGATAGGAGATATATCATCATGTTCCAATTTCTTTCAATCACAGAAGAAACATTACACTACAGTTTTGTCTCTTGTAACGCAATTACATCAAAATTCTCCTTCAGTAGCAGTTCCTTTAGACCCCTTCTTTTACCTAACCCCCCCAGCCATTAACATTAAGGAAGAGCAGCTTCATTAAGTCACTGTCGCCACTCCCCAAGTAAAGCAGGACTCATGAACAGTGACAGAACCATGATTTATTAATAGAAGGGCTAACCAACCATACATTTAATTATGGGGGGCAACACAAAAAAATATCATATAAATATCTAAAATGTCTTCTAATTATTCCTAATTACCCCATACATCTCAAGTTTATAGGAGGGCAGCAGCCCCCTCCCATCCCTACGACCCTGCTCAGGAACGTCTATGTGAATGCCAAAGAGCATAAGGAAAACCACAACTCAGATATCACACGAACAACAAATCTCCAGTGCTGGCAAGAGCGGGGGTTGCCAACACCATCCAAGGTAGTGGCAGTGGGATCTGTTGGAGCATGGTGTGGGAGAGAGTGAAGGGGATTAAATTGTTCTACTTTAAAGTTTATAAGGTTAAATTGATAACATCACAAAGTTTAAGATGGAGATAGAATATTAATCTCTAACACAGTCCCTGTCAGTGCTCAACTTTAACAGTAACCTCATGGAGAGTTTTCAGAGGATTTAAAAAATACGGAAGGTAAAGTGCTGCTGATTATGCTAAACGTAGGGGGTGTTTGATAATCACCCTAAAATAAATGTTCTCCAACAATTCAACGGCACCTAACTCCCAAGTGTTTCCAACTTTCCATTAAAGAAGTTGGGCATCATAATTGGCCAACTATGCAAAGGGCATTAAAGAGAATTCACATGAGTTATCAATACACAACTCATCAGTTTTAATAAGACCCCAGAGGCAAGTTCGACTACTCCACATGAGAAAAGCCTCCACCGCTCTCTGCCCTTGTCCTGCAACGACCAACATTACCAAGTAAACCAAAATTTGTATATTGAGAAATTCATTTATCATATACATACAAAATTTGTGACCTTTTATATTAAAGCAAACACAGCATTTGTCACGCAAGCTTACTTGTGATCAGATGGATTTGGAGTAACTTCATAGACGATTGTGGCAACAACATCCCTCTTCAACTAAAACACACATAAAAACAAATCAATTAACCATTCCTTCTACTGTAACACCCAAACTCACATCCTTCCTAGGCCTCTTAGAAGAGAGCATACACTCAAAATGGCAGCAAATGGTACTTCAGTTAAGATATGGAAGATCAAGAAGAAACTTTATTCCTCATCTTTATTTTTCTTTTTAAAAAGAATTCTCTCATCCTCCTCCACACTCCTTTGCTGCTTGCCCTTCACTGCCCAATCAGGGTTTTAGCCAACTTCCTGCTGTTGCTCTCCTGTTTTATTTTCCCCATTAAAGATAGGTGATCTGTGAATACACGGAGGAGCTCAGCAATTTAGTAGCAATGACTTTTATCCATGTTAAAGATGAGGGCAGAGAAATTTTCTGCAAATTATGAGGTTGGCATTTCATGAGATGTCACGATGATCCATTATGCGTACGAAATCCCATGGTGGCTTGAGGCATGACGAGAATTTTTGTTTGAGAAAGGGATGGCGCAGGAGGCTTAGAAGTAATGGCAGTTTAGATTGTGGTTAAGACAAAATAAACTGGTAGTCTGGTAGGTATCTTGAAATTGCGATATCAGCGAATGCAGAGAAAGGATGATTTTTTATTGCAAAGGAAAGCTTGTAGAAAGATGTGGCGAATCAGCCAGGTATTGATTGAGTTAGCAAAGGATTTCTGGGATTGAAAGTTCCGTAATGATTTTGGGAGATGCACTATCATGAATGAAAAATTAATAATAGTGAGCTTCAGGTGATATCTTCCCTTTTCTGTTAGTTTATGTTTCGGTTGCAGTAGTCAGAGATGTGCATAAAGCAGTCTGGAGCTGGACACTATTCGGTTGAGAAATTGAGAGTCAAACAAAGCATTGGTTTGAAAGGTATGGTCTTCATGTTCACAGTGAAAGGGTATTAGTTTAGAAAAGATTTATAGTTGAAATGAATTTCAGGTACTGAATGGGAATATCAGTACCCCAGATTGCTGCATTGAGGAGCCAGGTTGCTCGTTCTCAGCTGCCGAATAAAACAAACCGGAATTAGAGGAAAAACACAAGGAACATTGTAAAATTTTGTTGGATGTGTAACAAGGAGGTCGATCCAGGCAGTTATCAAGCATAAGGAACCGGGCAAAATTTTAAAATGCAAAAAACAATACTGGGATTGGAAACCAACAATTATGTACAAAAGAAAAGAAAAGTTCAGAAGGGGCATTAGCACATCATTGATCAACTGTGAGGTTTGGGTCTGAAGTAGTTGTGGGAGAAAGTGAAAAGTCATGTTGGACAGTCAATGGTGGGGCATCAAGTGGAAAAGTGAAGAGGGTGGAGATGTTCAACAAAATTCAGCCAACAAGCGTTATGAGCCCCAAATCATTGTTTTGGCGAATAGGACGATGCCTTGACCTGTTATTTATCCAAATGGGGGTATCTTTGATGGCCGTGATGATTCTCCAAGAGAAAGAATTATGTCTGTTTGGGCAAATAGATTTATTCGAAGAAAAAAAAAACGAGGCAAGATCCAACATTTATGGGGGTACAATTCTATAATTTCTGGGGGAGGTGGATAATACTAATAGAGTTACCAGATGGGTCCCACAGATAATCCGAGAAGGAAATGCTGTAGATCAGGAGTTAAAAGTAAAGCAATTAGTGAGCAGAACAAACTCTTGATTGGGAAAGGGTTTAAGGCCAATGCTAGAGTTCACTTTCAACTGCATGAAGCATCAGTATTTGAGTGTGAGTTTTTCTGGGTGTTGCTTGAGTTGTTTTCCAGGGTGTCTGGAGGTTGTCTAGCTAGTTGGCTTTTGATAAATTACTCAGTCTTAATCTTTGTGAAATTCAATCTTGAATCAAATTATCTTTGTTTCAAAGAGAAAGAAAGAAAACCCAATCCTTCTACAGAAATACAGGATATACTTGTATACCAGCAACATGATCCCTGTCACAATACCTGAGTGGCTTCACCTTTGAAGCCAATAAAATGAATCTGAGTTGTTTCACCCCCAAAACTCTCAGGAAAATGTAAGGTAATGCTTCCTACACTCTGAAACTTTGAATACCTGCTCAACATTTAAAAAAATTTAAAAGAAAATAAACAAAAAACACAACACCTAAGCAAGCCTCATAATGAGCAAATGCTGGAGTAAACAGATTCACAGAGAGTAAATGCTCAAGATCGTCCTAGAAAAACGGAAGTCCAGTTTCATACCTTGTCTGGTATTCCAAAACCCCATGAAAGTTTTCAACCAGATCCCATTCCTTGACAAGGGATAGAAATACTTATTACCAATTCATTGATCACCTTCATGAAGAAAATCTGTGAATATAACTACCTGAACAGGCTGCATACTTTGAGCATCTGAGAAATCAACGCCATCTCGATTTATAAACCTAATTGACAGGTATACCTAAATTCCATTAACATACTAAATCTTGGAAGGTGAGCTAAATAAACCCAATAATAGGCAATGTTATACTTTGGTAAAAGCATATGTTTCCAACCCTAAGAGCGCAAATAGTCATGAAGACATATCCAAGCATTGGGAACAACCCTTGGCTGGTCTCATAGCCTAGTCAATAGTCACGTAACCCCATCGTTTAAAAGTGATACACAGAACACCAGCATCCAGGTATGTGTAACCAAGGATGCAACAAGTTTGAGATACTAAAGCAGTAATTCTCTCTTCTTTTTTCTTTTTCTTCTTTCAGTGGAGAAGTAATTATCTTTATTCAAAGTGCCAAAAAACTAGGAATTCTCTGAACTGCTTCATCTCAGCTTTACATGAAAACTACCTCTCTGTCCCACTTGGTTGGATGCAATATCTGAAGCCACTAAAAGATAAATTGTATTTTTACTATTCCAATCCAAGAAAAAATTAGTTTCCAAGCCTTGTTTATGCCCCATTCAATGTCTAGTCTCACTCTTGTGCCATAACGCATCTACTATGGGAAAATTTGCAAGCGATTTTTTGAATTTCATGCACATTTCACCCTTTCATCCGGTGTGCAATGAAAGGTACCTAGACACAAACCAACTATACATTTTTCACCTCAAGCCCTCCGTATCAACTTTTTATCTTGAGGGCATTATATGAGCTTTATCTTCTCTCTAGTTTTCATTGCAGTCATATAGGCTAATCAATTCTTCAAAAGGTGTACATGGCTAGGTCAGGTCATTTGAGCTTACACTCTCAATTTGGAAGGACTTGTTCCATCAGCACCACCTACAACTGATATACTCTTGATCTTAACATCAGATGTAAATCTGCAAAAATAAAATGCACTAGTATATCACAAGTTTCTAATGTCATATAAAAAAGGAGAAAAGATATAACATCTACAGAAGGTTATTCCTCTCGGGGTGCTTTTTTATTTCAACATACAATAAAGGGAAATGGACAACTACAAGAAGAAAATAAGTTTGACAAACAATTCTTCCAAGAAATTATCAGAAGAAATGACCTGTTATGATTTCCATGTAACATAAGCACACCAACTTCAAGAGTGTACTGAGTAACATACCATCAGAAGAACCTTATAAACGATAATTAAGTGAAACTTGTCTTTTTCTGTTTTCCCCACTTCCGTTTTCCTTCTTTTCTCATTTAAATCAGGATTTAACCAGTGTCCCACTTTGGGATGAGGAAAAAGACAGAGCCATTGCTGAAGAGCACTTTAATGCAAGGCCAGGGTAGGGTTTAATTTTTCTCTTAATTCAAGGAGTACATTACTGGAAACTTTCTCCCTCTCTTAAAACAAATATATCAAGACTTAGAAGCCTTATTCAGTAAATCAGACTCTAATTGTATAGTCAAGTGAACATGTCAACCCCATGCAGCTTGTAGTAAGAAGAAAAGTCAACTTACGGAATGTAAACAAGTAGCTCAGGATCGCCTTCATTGCTTTCCAAGAGTTCCTGTTACAGTTACAAGAATTGTGAAGGACTATAGAGGTCATGCTATGTTGACAACATGAATCAAACTTCAAACGTTCTTCTACAGAACTTGAGCTAATCAGAATACCATATAATGTAGGAGTAATTCTCATATAACATTACTCTTTCTTATAAACTTCTAATTACAACCTAAAAGCAAAGTCACTTGTCACTATAATTCTACTTCATTAACAAAACCATCCATTTCTACTGATGATAGCTTTCAATTGCTTTCCTTCCCAATTCCATTACGTATACCACACAAATTATGAAGATCATGAATGAACAAAAGGTCACATCCTTTCTCAAAGCTACCCGTAGTACAGGAATGTAACCATGACTACTTACACACCTTCCCACAAACTCTATAATTGTCAATGATTGTCTGGTTTATGGGATCGTTGAATAACATGAAACGAATACCATCATATCAGGTAAACATGGTTACCCCGGAAGAACAGAGGCGCTCCTCCCATGCTTTGAAAACAGACTTCACACTCCCTGGAACAGCCTCATTTAAAGCAGAAACCTAGTGGAAACCAGATAACTCGATATCAAGATCAAAATACAAGCATTACTATTTTCAATTGAAATTCACGCCAAACCAGATTCTTCTCACACAAAAAATAACTTATTCCCTCCGTCCTCAAAAAGTTAATTCATTTGACTTTCATTTCATGTTTTGTGTAGCAATGTTTGACTCAAATTTTTCTAAGATAAATAGTGAAGAAAAAATTCATAAAAATTATATGTCGTAAATTATGATACACTTACAAATTATTTAACTTTATATGTCAAAACATTCATGAAAATAAATCATAGATTAAATAATTTCAAAACATTAAAACAAATTAATCAACTTTTCAGGTAGGAGGTAGTATGAAACAAGAGCAATGAGTTCACAGAAAAAATCAGCATTAAAGAAACCATTGCTCAATTGGAAGAAACCCAGAAAGGAAATTCCAGGCGACACATTTTACGACTGAAAGCGGATTTGAAAAGCTTAGAACATACCTTTTATCATCTCAGAGTATTATCAATACTTGGATTGTGAAGAAAAGAAGGTACAGAAACGGGCAGCAGCCAGTTTTAGAAAAATGAAAATTGAAGGAAGGAAGGAAGGAAGGAAGGAAAAACTCTGACCACCGAGAATCAAACTGAAGCTTCAAATTCTACATTCACAAATCATTTCCCGGTGATGGAATACGCAAAACATAGTGAAAGAAGAGAATACCTTAGAGAGATCAATGTGCTTGTAAAGAGACCAGTTCGATGAGCAATCATTGTCCTCACAGCTGTGATCATGTAAACATGCCATCGGAGCTGTTGAAAACTTTCCACTAGAAGCGACTTGGAAAGAGAAACCAGCAGCGACTTGCAAAGATAGGGTTTGCAGTTAACTTTGTCAAAGCTACCCAGTAAATGCTACTGCTAGCAGCAGTTAGTTCGCACCGTCATCCCTCTGTTTGGATTCAGAAGGACGGGTCAGCAAGTGCGGTACGGGACAAGAATGACAGCAAACACTTTTTTAATGGGCTAGGAAGGTTATTAGGTATGTTAGTTGGTTGGAGTAAACATAATCCGTAATTTGAAGCGATCTATATTATATATTGTGGATTTAATTATGAATTTTATTTTTAGATATATGGAAGTGTTATTTTTTAAGTCGCTAGGATTTGTGGGAGTGGAAGTAGATTTGACTCTCCGTATCGCGAAATTCCACCATCCATAGATTCGCAGACATCCGTAATCCACAAACTCATTATGCATACTAGTTATGCCAAAAAAAGAGTCGTGTTAATTACCAACTAGTGAGAAAAACTACTAGTTAAGTTTAACATTACCTAACTATTTTAACTAATTAACTAATAATTTTAAAGACTAAAATATCCTTCATAGCCAAAACCACCATCCACCCCTCACCACCACCTTCGTCTTTGGCACCACCACCAGCATCATTGTCGCCACCGGAACCACCATTGTGGTCGCCGGAACCGTCACCGCAGTCATCGGAACCGCCGTCGCGGTCACCGGAACCACCGTAGTGGTCACTTGAACCACTGCCGAAGTCTCCGGAACCATGTAAAGAGGAAGTGTGTACCTTACACCCGGAAAACAGCTTAAGGGCTTTAAAGGCTCTTGCTCCAAACTTCAAGGAGAAGGGCTTGGCTTGGAGGAACTCCAAGGGGGCGACCTAGAGATGAATAAATCTCTAAAGTGATTTCAACCACAATCTCTAATAGAACACCTTGTAATGAGACTTTAAGATGGAGAGAAGAGAGGACAATGTTGCCAATGAGACAGAGAAGAATTGTGTCACCCCTCATCTATTTATAGATGATGATGAGAAGCCAAGGAGGGGTCAGAACCCCTCTTCATAAGTGAACGAAAGTGACTTTTTGGCCAAGGATTGCATTCATGCCTCTTCAGGGGCGAACCCATGCATCTTAAGGCCAATGAGTGTACCTAATGCTTTTTTGCCAATGAGAAGGCACTCCTCCCTTCATGTATTGAAATAATACATCATCTAGACACACCATTTGGCCTTCTCAAGGCCAAATGGACATCTTCTTTGGCCAAGGGATGTTTCCCTTTGGTGAAGTGTCACATCATTTCTCAAGATGTGTCTTTTATTCAAGAGTCACAACTCTTTACCAAAAG
>JBBYHH010694414.1:0-10084 GCA_038382905.1 Daphne laureola
CAGACTCAGAAGCCCACAAGTGTTGGAGATCGAAGAGACTCTGGTCTCGTTGAGGAAGATGACGAGAACCAGAGAGGATTCTAGGGTTTATCTATGTAGCCCTCGTTTGCTCTCAGCCTTTCGATCGTTGATTGGATCAAAGTACACCAACATTCAGGTGAATGCGGTTGCAGCTCTGGTGAATCTCTCTCTGGAAAAGGCCAACAAGGTGAAAATCGTCTGGTCAGGGATAGTCCCGCTGTTGATCGACGTGTTGAAGGGAGGATCCGGTGAGTCCCAAGAGCACGCTTCCGGTGTGCTCTTCAGCTTAGCGCTTGCCGATTAGAACAAGACGGCGATCGGCGTCTTGGGCGTATTGCAGCCGTTGATGCACACATTACGGGAAGGGACTGACCAGAGCCGCCACGACTCGGCGTTGGCGCTTTACCACCTCATGCTCGTTCAGAGCAACAGGACGAAGCTGATCAAACTCGGGTCGGTTCCGATGCTCTTCTTTGTCCGCTTCTTCTTCTTGTCGCCAGTGGCTCTGCCTTCCTTCGGCAGCTTCTTCCCGGCCTTGGGCTTCTTCTCCGCCGGAGCCTTCTTCCCAGCCTTGGCCTCGTCACAGATGTTCTCATCGGTAGGGCGGCGGTTCTTGGAGAAAGGCGGTGATGGGGTGGAGGTTGTTGTTGAGATATGAAATCAAATGTGGAGGATGAGCAGGAGATGAGGGAGAATCGGTGGCAATTTGGGATTTGGGGTTTGGATTTGGCGAGCGGATAAGTTTCACCGTGAAAAACCCATAAATTCACCCAAAAAATTGCAACTTTGAAACCCCCTAATATTTGTTGGATATAGGTTTTTCATGTAATTTTTTAGACAAAATGAACGTTACTATCCTAGACTATAAAACCTCGATAATGGCCAACGGTTATTTACCAAAGGTGTTAAAACTCCTACCCATGCAAAGACCGACCCTCTAATAAATGAAACTTCACCGTTCTCCCCAAGTATTAAAGCCAATGTTTGAAATCTCATACCAATTACCGTACCGTACCAACGTATCGGGGAGATTTCAGACATACCGAAAATAGAGTACCAGTATCTCTTGTTCATTTAAATAAAATTTAGGATCAAGTGAATAAATAGGTTATGGATGTCCATTAATATATTTAATCCAACTAAATAATATTATAGAAAATAATTAAACAAGTATGCAAATACAATTTCATATACTTTATCGAGAATTCTGTAAAATTGATGGTTGATTAAATAAGTATAAGAGTAAAATACTGTTTAAAAAAATACAAATATACAAGAAATGTTAAAAGTTTGAAGGTGATTTGTAAGAATATGTTGTTACTTCACAAAAAATAAGAAGAAGATGACCAAAAAAAAAAGATGGAGCATTACGCTAAATGAGGGAGCATGTACTTTTTTTTAAACCTTTTAAATAGAACTAAGTCCTTAAATTTTTTAAAATTGATCATTTTACCCCTTGTACTGCCATTTTCTACAATATCGCCGGTAAGCGAGATGACCAAGACGGTCGAGATAGGCCGGTACGTTCACCGAGACGAGATCGGTATACCGGTTGAGATGATACGATATTTACAACCTTGATTAAAGCGTCGTTGTGCAGGTTCAAACAACTTTCCACCATCGTGATATCTATCTACTGCCGCTAGATCATGGTGGCTGGACATCGCAGGGAGACGGTGGCCTAAGCGTCGCGGCTCACTAACGGAAGGCGAGAGCGTCGTGATCATCTGATCATCATCGAGGGAATGAAGAAAACATTCTGGAGTCAAATCCAGATGAATACATCCAGCTACCGCGATCTCCGTCTTCGGCCATCGCGATTTGGTCATCATGAACAAATTTACCAAATCTCTTGATCTCGATGAACATGAAGGCAAAGTTTTGGGGGCAATTAAGATAAGAATTCCACCTCTAGTTGGGGGTTTCGGTTCGAAGGTTATAAAATATGGTGCAGGTTCATCTCTCTTCAGCGCATAGCCTTGTTGGCCGTGACTCGTATCATCATGGCTTGGAGTCCAGATCTAGAGAGAGATTTCACCAAACCTAAAGAGACTTACAGTGGCCGTCGGTTCGCAACAATGATAAAGCCAGAGAGATGATCGAAACGGATGATGAAGGCCTCTCGTGCGTATCCTTGTTGGTACAACACAGATATGCCAATCACAATTGTTGGCATGCCTCCGATTGCTGGTCTCGTGGCTTCAATCGCTGGTGTTCTATCGACAACATTAACGACCATTGAGGTGAGGATTTTTCCTTCTCTATGGTGTGTCGTACTCGTCCAGATCTGAAGTCTGTACGTGTTAGAATCTTCTTGAGCTGGAGTTTGGCCTTTGTTGGAATCGTCTGATCTCCGTCTTGAACTAAGCACACCATTTGGAGTAGCGATTTGTACCGAGCAAAATGTAGCAGCAACAGAAGTCCGAGGTGAGGAGCGTGACAATTTCCAGTATTTATTTGGTCATTATAGATATTTCTAATAGACACATTAGAATATTGTAGCATATACTTTGATTTGGTTTAATTTTGAATGTTTCTAAATGGTAGATATTATTACATTTTTCTGAGACATTTGGAGAATTTATTAGATAGTATAGACTTTTTTAGTAGTGAATTTACGGATGAAATAAACACAATACAGTTAACTACGACCAAACAATCAAAGTTCTATATATCATGTGCCAAACAATTTTACAAATTACAAAAGTTTTTTTTTTAATGTTTATTGTAAAAATTAATTTCTGGAAATCTTTTTACACACTTTGCACTTTGACGTAGACGGTAGGCAGTTTTATCGGTTATAATAGACATAATACAATTAGCAACAAATAAACAATCAAAGTATTATATTTTATGTTGTCAGCACTTACATATTACAAAAGCTATTTTTAAAAAAATATTTATTGTAGAAATTAAATTATGATAATCTCTTTATAATTGCAAAAATATTTTTGCACAATTTGCACTTTGTTGTAGACAATATTTGATGATATAGTTGACAATTTTGCTATCTTGCTATCTTGCTATCTTGCTATCAGATGAAATATGCAAAACAAATAAATGATGGTGGCAGCGGCGGTTATGGCGACGATCATGGTAATCAATGGCGGAGCAATATGTGATGTGCCCCCAATTTTTTTATAAATTAATCGGTATATAGTAGTATTAATATATTAATTGAGATAATAATTAAATTTTTTATGTTTATATAAAATATATAAGAGTTTTTTAGTAATATATTAGTAATTAAATTTTTTAGTTGGACTTAATTGATTGATTAAGTTCATAATATTATACTCCCTCTATTCCTATTTGATTTTTAAATTTTTATTTGACTCATTTTTTTACTAGGAATATGTTTTTCAAAAAAAATTTAAAAAAATATTTCTAAAACCTAGACACATTGATTTATCTTATGTATATATATTACTTAATTTTATATATCAAAATGTAAAAGAAAAAAAATATATAAATTAAATACTGAAAAAGAAACGTAACTATTAAAAATAGACGGAGGGAGTATCAATTTAGCCCAACAAATAGCCCATTAGTTAAAAGTGTCAAACATTTTTATTGTTATCATTTAATCTTATTTTTGTGTGAGTTATTGGCCCCCCCGAATAAAAAATTCTGGCTCCGCGACTAATAATAACGACGACGACGATGGCAGCGACGATGATGATCATGACAATAGTGATGATAGTGGTAACCACAACGGCAATTCCCGGTATCATGATAGTGGTCCGGATTGCTGTTCATAATTTTGCTATAGATGATACAATCAACAAAAAAGAAGAGTAATCTAACTCGCAAAGTAAGTGTCAACTAATTAGAAAGTTTTTTTGTTAGGGAGGGCATTTTTATCTCAATAATTTCAACAACTTTATTCACTTCCTAAACTTTATTGCTAGTACTCTATTACAGCTTCTAACATCAACTATCACTAATAACTAATTAATGCTACAAGTTTACAAACTAATTACACAAAGTAAGTAGGAAAAAAAAAACAAATGACATAAACATGATGACTAAAGCTTGTAAATTAAAAAACTTGGGTGTCAAAATAGAACTTCTCCCAAGCTAGTACTATAAGTAGTTAAGTACCGAATACCGATGGGAATCGAGTCCTGAGATTAGAAGCACCCGTTTTTCTTTCTTTCCATTGAAAATTGCACTCCCAGTGTCTGAAGAAATGTCAGTAGAATATTCTCAAAGATAAAAGTGAAACGCCAAGAAAGCCAAATCCCACAAGGAAATTTTAAATAGGAGTATTTGGCTTTGTCTTGCTTGGATCTGCATGCTATGGCCACTCCACTTTGCTTAGGTGTTTCAGCTTTTGCCACTCATTTTTAGGTTATTTAATCTACGGTACCAGTTCTCTCGGGACTTTTATGGAACCATTTTTTTTGGCTAGGAATGAGTTACTGTTTCATATTAATATCTTAAAATGTATCTTTAAAAAATTATATTTTCTTTATCCCAGATGTATAGTTATTTTTATTTTTTTGTATAGATTAAGATTATTTTTTTATCATTAACTCATTTTATATAAATTTTCATCACCATCCTCTTTCAAATTCATTCTCACCTCCTCTTTACATATTCCCTAGACTCTATCAATAAATTCACGGGTAAAAATAGATTAAAATAAAATATAAATATAAAAAAATCATTTTATTTGAGATAATTTTTTTTTTATATTAAAGTATATGATACTTAAAACTGTACCATTCTCACATTTTACACCCCTATAATTGGTCCCGCAAGAAATTCCGCACTAAAAGTGTGCCGTAGATTAAAAATTCCTCTCTGTTTTGCCACTTCTTGCATGTGGCACCACAATTCAAACAAGTAAAGTTGCCCATGTGATGTGATCCCATCTTAATCACCTTATGTCCTCATACTAACCGGGACCGCTGCTCATAAAACGACAAGTTCCTCATTAACGTTAACTTTTAGTGTTAAAAGTTAGAAACGTTATCTAAAGATATAAGGTTAGAGATCTGCAAAAGCTATCATAATCAATTTAAGTAGTACTCCATGATAAGTAGCTCTCAAGCATATGAATATATATGAATACCATACTTCAATCAACTTGTTTCAGCAGATAAAAAGAATTGTAGGATACAAAAAGCTGGTGCCTATTTGGTTCAGCTCTTCTATTCTCTTACAAAAATAACAGCTCAAAAAGCTTACAGCTTTCTTATACTACAAATTACTCATGGTCTATGGCAGACACATTTGTAATGGTAAGCGCTGTTGATAGGGTCATTCCCTTCTACCGGAACCTGCTCCGCCCTGCACCTGTACTTGCATCCCCTGCACTCGTTGTAGGTGCACGTAGGCGCCGTCGATCCAATCGTCAACCTCCTTGGGTTTCTGCTCATCTTGTCCTGCTCAGTGGATTTGACAGATGTCACAAATCTTATTTTGAAGTTCTCCATTTTAATATTAGAGTTTTCAGAATTTTGAAAACTAAATTTTCCATCACTTAATCACTAATTATATATTCAAATATTTATAAAGAAAATTTGAAATAAAAATTCTAGCAAAATTTCATAACTAAACGAACCTAAGCTTTTGATGCATTTTACAGATTACAACACTCACCTGCTCTTGCAATGAGTCAAAGACCGTTTCTTGGGGACTAAAGGTTAGGACTTGACTACTTCTGGCTCCTGCAGCTAGCATTAAAGACATAAAAACAGTTACTTGACCAAGAAAGCAAAGAAGAAGGTAAACCCTAGACAACAAAAAGGCAATACCTTGAGGAATGTAGGAGTGTGAAGCAAGAATGAGGAAGAAGAAGAAGAAGAAGAAGAAGAGAAGGCGAAGTAAGTTGCGGAATTGCATGGTAGCCATTTGTTTGCTGGTTTTGTGAGTGAGAAGGAGATATGAAGTTAGGTTATGAAGGATAAATCTGTGTGTGAGAGAGATGGGTGCTAGGATTGTGACCATAAAAGATAGGGTTAAGGAAAATCTTTGAAAGATGCAGAGCCGCAGAGGGCCTCTAAGAGATCCCCCCCTGGTGCCCCAAAAAGACAGATCTGCTTCTGGTTGGGGCCGGTATTGCTAAAACATGGACGTGGAGGCTCTGCATTCAGAAACCCAATTCCAAGAATGCCCACAAATTGTTCCCTTATGTGTGTATTCTACTACTTCCGTTATCCCATAAAAGTAAAACATGCATATTCGCAAAAGTAGGTTTTTGAGTAAAGAAGAGAAAGTGAAATAAAACTAGAGTTAAAAGTTTCGCTAATATTGTGTCCATTTTGACAACAACTCAAACTTTAATCATAAAATTTTCAAAAAAATAAAATTCCTTTCATTTTTTCTCTAAAACACATCTCATTCATTTTAAAAAATAGAAACTTTTGTACTTGAACACAGGTTAAACGTTTTAGTTTTTTTTATAACAACTCAGAAAAGAAAATGTTCCAATTTTTCTGGGTGTATATGGTATCTTTGAGGGGCTAGAAGGGCATTACAAGCTAAGGAATCTTTTACTTCTCATTTGTGTGCCCCCCCTGATAAATCCAAAACTACAGGCCATGACCATGAGAGAGAGCATAATTTCCTGGACTAGAAATTAGTAGAAAGTCCTTCAGAGAATGATTAGACAGCAGAAAAAGAACCGTTTTTTTTTTCTTCAGAAAAATATCCCTCTTTCTTGTTCAACAAGAAAGTTGAAAACTAAATAAAAAAAGAGAAAGTTGAAGACCTTACTGTTAGCAGGAAACTGCTTGCCATTCTCTAGGAAGTTGCATTTTTGAAGCTTCCACTTGGCAACTAGTCTACATTATTAAATTATTTTAATAATTTCATTAAAGTGACTCATGTAATTAATAGATTAATTCTAATTAGTTGAGATTAATAAGAATTAGAATTAGAATTAGAATTAGAATTAGAATTAGAATGAGAATGAGATTATATTTTTCTACTCTCTCCCTTATAAATAATGGGTGTTGGCATTAACCTAGCCACCACTACCACAATACACATAATAAAAAATAGTGTGTTCGGTATCATCGAAGAACGCACGGAAGGGAGGAGGAAGAGAGGGTAGAAACCACACTTAAAATTTGAGTTCTACTCAAAAAAATCAAAAAATAGCATGGACCGAGGTTAATCTTAATTATTGTATTTAATTTGTTCAAATCAATTTCGTTAGAATGATCATATTTTATGATAGATTAAAAAAAAAAAAATCTAACAATTGATATCAAAGCATATGTTATTAACAAATTGATTTGCCGTTATAGTAATGGGATTTGCTTGTAAAAAGCATGCCATTGATTATCGCATGAAACTTCCGATTTTATGGTTATTGTCGTTTTCAATTGCATGAAAATTTTGGAACCTTACGAGTTGTTCCATGTGAATGTATCAAACAACTTTCGTGATCATCATGGCTGGACAAGATATGATGGCAGCTAGTTTGCATGTGGTTGTATTGATAGATTAAATTAAAAATCAAAGGAACGTCTGATATTACTAGTCATTTTGGAATTTTGTGCTTGGTACATATAATTCATTGATTTTGTAAATTAATAATGGACCGAGATGTACTGAGGCATAATGGAAGCTTCAATTGGTCTGAAAAAAGCGTGGATTATGCTTGAGAAAATATTATGATTATGTGCAGTAAATTTGCACGTAAAACAATTTTATTTTATTTTTTGAATTAAATGTTTCTGCTTTATTGTTTCATGATATTGCTATTGTACTTTGTTCTTTTGATCATGCATTGTGTGTTTGAGAATTAAATCTCACATGAATGATTAATGTCTTGCTAATTAAATATCTACTATATATAGAGGTTGTTAGTCACTAAAGTGATATGCCTTGAAAAGTTAGTTAGACATTTAATTTATGTATTGAGAGATCAAAATTATAATAGTACTCAATTAAATGTCTAGTGAAGGTAGAGAATGTTAGTCACCAAAGTGGCATTTCTCCTAAAGTATTGTAGACAATTAATTGTGTAATCTTCAATTGTTCATTTTTGTGATGCTACTAAATGACATAAATATAAAATGAGCAATTGAGATCATTGATTATAATGCTAGGAGGTCACCCAAAGGTGGACCATTACTTGTAATTAATGACACTAAAGTGACTGATCGACTTACTTGATTGATATGTTTGTATATCCAAAGATATCATGCATGTTGATTTGAGTATGTTTGATTGTTTATTAAAGTTTCATATTAGCATCATTATTGGTTGAACTTTTGTGTTGAGTTATCACTCAAAGGTGAATTTAGATACATAATTAAAGTTATATATTTGTTTGAATCCATTAAATACTCAAAACGTTAATGTATGAGCTTGTGTAATGTTTACGAGTTACTTCTAATGTGTTCGCTATGGGTAATAGAATGATCAAGTTCAACGAGCTTAATTATGTTAAATGCTCCGAACAAATTCAGTTTCAGTTAGGTGTTCTGGACTTAGACCTTGCTATTGTTTCGGATGAAAAGCCTGCAGCAATTACTGAGACTAGTACTGATAATGAGCGTTCCTATTATGAAGCTTGAGAACATTCTAACAGACTCAGTTTGAACTTGATGCGAATGACGATGACTGAAAATGTTAAGCCATCAATGCCCAAAATGGGCAATACAAGAGAATTTATGATGAAAGTCAAAGAGTACTCTCAATCAGACATAATTGACAAGTCCATTGTGGGGAGCCTGATGAGTGAGCTGACGATCAAGAAATTTGATTGGTCACAGCCCATTCATGATAATGTAACAGGCATGATGAATCTGGCAGCAAAGTTGAAGTCGTTGGGTATGGATGTGAGTGAGTCTTTCTTATCATAGTTCATTATGAACTCACTTCCTCCTGAGTTTGGTCAGTTCTAGGTGAATTACAACACCATTAAGGAAAAATGGAACGTTCAGGAAATAAAGGCTATGCTAGTTCAGGAGGATGGGAGGTTGAAGAAATTGAAGGATCACTGTGTCTATCTCACGGTTCATGAAAGATCTAGCAATAAGGGTAAGCCGGGTAGAAAGGGCAAGAAAAGGGATAAAGCCCCCATGAAAGTTGCTGAGGGTGGAATCCATAAAGAAAAGAGATGCCACTTCTGTAATAAGATTGGTCAGTTCAAGATTGATTGCCCGAAAAGAAAGGTATGGTTTGAAAAGAAAGGTACATATTATGTTTCTGTATGTTTTGAATCAAACCTTATTGAAGTGCCTAACAATTTCTGGTGGTTAGATTCTGGTGCGACTACTCATGTCTCACATGTAATGCAGGGATTCCTTACGATCCAGCCCATAAGCGGAACTGAAAAGTTCTTGGTTATGGGAAACAGAATGAAGGCACGAATAGAAGGCATTGGGACGTACATATTGATTTTGGACACTGGATGTTGTCTAGATCTTGAAAAGTGTCTCTATGTACCTGAATGTGTTAGAAACTTAATTTCTGTTGGAAAGTTGGATGATTTAGGATTTAATGTTAAGTTTGGAAATGGTATGTTTTCATTATTCAAACAAGAGTGTTATTATGGTTCTAGTACTTTGTTTGATGGTTTATACCATTTCAATCTTGATGTTAATTTTGTTGAATCCTTGTTTCATATTGAGCATACTACAGGTAGTAAACGTAGTGAACATAATGAAGGCTCTCCTTTCTTGTGACACAAAAGGTTGGGTCATATATCCAAAGAAAGGATGTTGAGATTGGTGAAAAGTGAAATCTTACCTCAGTTTGATTTTATGGATTGGGATGTGTGTGTCGACTGCATTAAAGGCAAGAAAACGAAACACACATGTAAGAATCCAGCCACAAGAAGCAGTCAACTCCTTGAGTTGATACACACCGATATTTGTGGTCCCTTCAATGTTTCATCTTGGGGCGGTGAAATGTATTTCATCACCTTTATTGATGACTTCTCACGGTATTGTTACATATATCTGTTGCATGAAAAATCTCAGTCAGTGAATTCTCTTGAAGTATTCATTAATGAGGTAGAAAGGCAGCTAGATAGAAAAGTGAAAGTGGTGAGGTCAGATAGAGGTGGTGAATATTATGGAAAGTTTGATGAGAA
>JBBYHH010694425.1:0-18424 GCA_038382905.1 Daphne laureola
CGTTCTGACGTCACCAGCCGCAATAGAAAAGTAAGTTACGCTTCCGCACTAGCGATCACGACGGACGGTGGTGACAATATGAGATGGTGATTTTTGCGTATGAATGCTTGATAAATTGTTCTTAGCTTTTTCTTCAAAAGATCATTCTCATTTATTTATTTTTTTAAGGTAAAGAAATTGAGTAAAATGAAGTCTGTTATTACCAAGATGGAAATAACAGACAAGAGAGTAGTTCAAGATACATATATGAATTTAGGCAGCATTTGAAAATGCACCTAATGGATACAACACCCAATCTCCCCAAGCTAGTCTATTGGGTTTCTTTTGGTGCCAACGGTTGGAGATCCATAAGAAAGAAAAATGTTGTATATATTCCAACACTTGAGTACTTTTCATCGCTTGACCTTCATGGCTTACGTTGTTCCGTTCCTTCCAAATACACCAAACCGAGATGAAGCGGATTGCTATCCATCCTTTATTTTGGATGTCGTTGCAACCTGCAAGAGTTGAAGGTGAGAGTAGTTCTCGAACGTTCTCTCCGCAAAAAGCACCAGATTGGCACCAAGAGTGGATAAGCCGCCAGACTTCGATGGCAAATGGACAACACAGTAGGATGTGCTCCAATGTTTCAATCGGTTCATCGCATCTAAGACAACTAGAATTCTGAATTGGCACTCCCCGTTTCATAAGTTGATGATAAGTAGGGAGTCGGTCCTGGAAGGCATGCCAACAGCAGAGTTATACTTTCTTCGGAATCCAGGTTGGCCATGAAATAAGTTGTGAGGCAGCAAAGGGAGGATGGTTTGTAGCAGCAACAACTTTTGTCATGCTTGAGACCAAGAATTCTCCACTTTGATTTAAGGCTCAACGCCAAGAATCTGAAGCATCTGCGGATAAACAGATACTATTTAAGACAGATGTTAATTCCCTAACCTCCCCTACTTCTCTCCCCCTTGGATCTCTTCACCAACTCCACGTCCACCTTCAAACTCCATTTTCCCAACAGCCCCGATATGCCACTTTGCAAGCTACGTCAAGATCAAGCTTATAAAGGCGGGGGATTTGAGGTTTTCACTATTTCCCACTTTTGTTTTAAATGAATTTATGAAATCTACTCCCAAGTCCTCCAACTCCTATCCTATTTTGATTATTTCACCCCACACCCTTTGAGTTCTTTTTTCAACGCGTCTTCTTTCCTAACTAGTCCTCCCTCCTCTCCATGAATGGCGTTTACTACCCGAACCCATAAAGTGGACTCCTCTACTCTAAATCTCCACCACCACTTAGATAAAAGTTCCTAATTTTTTAACTTCAAACTGCCCACCCCTAAACCTCCAACCTCTTTACTCTTTTGAATGGTATCCCATGCAATCCAGTATATTCCATTGAAATCTTTACCCCTTCCCCAAAAGAATTTTGCTCTCAGATTTTCTAGGCTTTTTAACACTCTCACTGGGGCTCGAAACATCGAAAAGAAGGATAAAGGCAAAGCAAATAATACAAATTTCAAAAGGGTTAAGCGTCCACCAGTAGATAAGATCTTTGAATTCCAAGAGGACAATTTGTTGCATACATTTTCTTCTATCTTTTCCCAGGATTTGGAATGGTGCATATGTGCTCCGACTGGAAAACTGAGATAAAGGAATGGAAATTTCTTGGGTGTCATATGAATGCATTCCAACTGCATAAAGCACACTTTTGTCTAGATTTATTTCTAGCCCAGAGATTTTGCTGAAGCAGGTCAGGATTCGCAGAAGATTACAGATATTTGTATGCTGTTAGGGACCGAAAAATAGCACATCATCCGCGTACTGTAAGTGAGAAATGCCTATACCTGGTGTTCCAACTTCAAAGGCCTCATAGATGCCTTTTTCTTTTACTTCTTCCATAAGAATGTTTAAGCCCTCTGCTGCGATTAGGCATAGGAACGGTGACAATGGGTCACCCTGAAGGCGACCACGTTCCATAGGAAACTCTCTGGATGGTGATCCGTTCACTGAGACCGAAACTGAGGCTGACTGTAAAGAAGCTTTTATCCATATAATCCATTTTTCTCCCATATTCATCTGATTCATAATTGAGAACAAATAGCTCCAACTCATAGTGTCAAAGGCTTTCCTGAAATCAACTGTGAAGAGCATCGCTTTCTTCTTGGAGGCTTTGGAAAATCTGATGGCCTCATTTGCTATCAAGACTCCATCGAGGATCTGTCTTCCTTGGATGAATCCGATCTGCATTTCACTGATTAGTGATAGGATGATCCTTTTCAACCTTTCTGCGAGTAGCTTGGAGATAACCTTATATTAGCACTATATTAGGCTGATCGGTCGAAAATCCTTCAAACTTGTGGGATTTTTTAATTTGGGGGTTAATGCCAGGAAGGACGCATTACACCCTTTGCCTAGATGACAAGATGCTTCAAAGTTCTTTGTAGCTTTGATGAAATCAGTAGATACCGTATCCCAATTTTCTTTGATAACTTCGAAGGTGAGGCCATGGACCGGATGATTTATCCCCTCCACAAGACCAAACTGCATTCTTGATTTCACTGTCAGAGAACGGGGCTGATAAAATGTTTTGTTCTGCAATGGAGAGTTTGCTGAATTTTTCACTGTAAAAGGAGGGTATACTATGGCATGGTTCCTTGAACAAATTTTGGAAGAAATTAGCCGCCTCATCCTTCATTTGTGCCGGATCTTCTAACCATTGTCCATTAATCGAAAGGCCCCTGATGATGTTTGTTCTGGATCGTTTCTTTACTGCCGCATGGAAGAACCGATAATTCTTGTCACCTTCAACCGCCCATTTTAGCTTTGCTTTCTGTTTCATCATGTTTGAATTAACAGATTCAAGTTAGAAAGCAGTGTTGCAGCAATGTACCCTTTTCTGAATTTCTTATGTATTTAGCTCTCTGTTTTCGGCTTCAATGTCCCATAATTCCTTGTCCTGCCTTGCCTGAAATAATTTGTCTTCAAACCTTCCTAAATTCTTACTTTTCCAATCCTTTAATCCAACTTTTGATGTCTGAATCTTGTTTTTTAGAACATAATCTGGATGTCCTGGGAGATGCATATTGAACCATGCTTGGGAGAAAATCTCCTTGAACTTAGGTTGGTTAATCCATACATTGTAGCATCTAAACAGTTTCGGCTTGAAATTTAATTCTTTGTCAAGAATCATGATAGGTGAATGGTCTGATATTTGCCTACTGCAAGACTTAGCAAAGGAGTTTGGCCAAATTTCCAAGAAAGCTCTGTTGCACAGTATTCTGTCCAGTTTACTCAACTTGGTCCCTGATTTGTTTATCCAGGTGTATTTTCGGTCCATGCAGATGATCTCTTGTAGTTCTCCAGAATTTATAGGCTTCAATGTTGCTCAAAATGTATCCTTGATTGATGTAGTAGCCGTCGGAGATAAAATCTTCAAATTTCTTTCCATTTTTAATGCTTTCGAGCTCTTGGAGAGTTTGAAGTAGTTTTTGAATAATCTTGACATTTTATGTCTTTATCATCAATGCGTTGATGAAAACTGGTTTGAGTAACTGATGAATTTCTCCATGTTCCTTCAATCTTGTCTTGTACTTGACCATTTTAATCCATTTTCCAACATTTTTTTGCAACATATAAACACAATTTGTACTACATGCATTTTGTTCACTTCTATTTCCTGATAATCCAATGTATGTAAGGTGTCTGGGTTCACTTTTTTAATTCTTTAAGCCATTGGTTATTCCGGACAGTAAAAACGTCGATGTATTGAACAAACTACAAAATAATAAGCTTACAAAATACTTCATCCATCCCTGAACCATTTTCTATTTTTTATTTTGAGCTCTGAATTATTTTTTTGTCTTGAAAGGAAACCCATAAGTTCTCTCTCATTTTCATAAAATTTATAATTACCTCCATGATGTTTAAATAACCATGCATTTACGCTCTTTGACCCTTAATTTTATTTGTTAATTGTTACAATTTTTAAGGAGAAATGTTATTTATAGGGGAGAAATATCTCTTTTCAATAAGAATTCTACATACTATCATTATGAGAAAAGTACTATTTCTATTTTATTTAGAATTGAAAATTGACAAAGGTTCCATCAAATAGACTAGAGAGAAACTCCGAGTTCTAATAAACAAATATAAAGTATAATCATTTTTTTCAATAGTCATTCATTATATTTAGTTAATAATACTAGTGATTGTGTCTGTATGCTTTTTAGTAAATCAAATATCCAATTAATTTGATTTTTTTATATACTACTTTCATTGCCATCCATGTTTTAAAACTTAAAAAATTTTGTTCTAAAACTTAAAGATGTGACATTAATCTCACTTCCTCCCTCAACAACCCTTCATCGTCCTCGACATCTTCTCCACTCTCCTACATACCTCTTATGTATGCTATTGTCACCATGCGCCGGATTTAGCAGCGGTTGTAAAAGACATAGTGTTTGCCGATCATTGTCCGATTTTACTCAAGACAGGTACAACGGACTTTGGGCCATCACCATTCAGATTTTTTGACAAATGGTTGACAACAGAGGGCTTTGAGGAGTTAGTGAAAAAGGAATGGGAGCAGATGACCATATGTAGCGAAGCGGACTACATCCTTAAGGAAAAACTGAAGGGCCTGAAAAAGAGGATAAAAGGTTGGCAGAAAAATAACCCGACAATAATGGGAAGGGACGCAGATAACTTGAAAGAAGAATTTCTGAGCACAGAAGAATGGCGTAATTGGCGAGATCTCAAGGCCCGGTTCTGGAAGATAGACAAATTTCCAAAGACCTAAAACAGAAGGCGAGAGTGAAGTGAGCGGTAGAAGGAGATGAAAACAGTAAATTCTTTCATGCAATGATTAACGGGAGAAAGAAGTCAAGCTCTCTAAAGGGACTGGTCATCAATGGCAACTAGACAGAAGATCTACAGACCATCAAAACTGTAGTGTTAGACTACTTCAGAACTCACTTTAAGGAGCCTCTACAGAATAGACAAGATTTCAGAAGCCACAGATTCTGGAAGCTCACAGAAATACAGGCAAACTCCCCTGAGTCACCATTCACGGAGGAGGAAATCAGGAAAGCAGTGTGGCAGTGTGGCAGTGTGGAGGCAGTAAAGCTGCAGGGCCTGGCGGATTTAACTTCAACTTCATCAAAGCTAACTGGGAGGTGATAAAAATGGATGTGATAGAAGCAGTTCAGAAGTTCGAGTCAACCGAAAAATTTGGAGCAAGTTGCCACTCCTCTTTCATCTCCCTGGTCCCAAAGGTAAAAGATCCAATTCTCATCTCCGACTTTCAGCCGATCAACCTAATTGTAAGCCTCTACAAAATAGTCATGACTAGATGAAAGGTTGAAGGGAGTGATGAGAGGCTTGGACGGTGAGACCCAAACCAATTTTTTAGAAGGAAGACAGATAACAGATGGAGTCCTCATTATTAATGAAGCAGTATCATGGGTAAAAAATGAAAAAAGTCAGATGTTGCTACTCAAAGTGGACTTCACTAAGGCATTCGACACTATCAACTAGAAGTTTCTAGATTCGATACTCACACAGATTGAGTTTGGCTCCAAGTGGAGATGATGGATTTTGGGGTGTCTAAGCTCAGCAAAGGTGTCCATTCTTGTGAACGGTAGCCCAATAGCTGAAAGTGGAATGAAGCGGGGATTAAGACAATGAGACCCTCTCTCCCCGTTTTTATTCATCTTGGTGACTGAGTCTCTGAACTACATGATGGAGGAGGCTGTTTCACAAGCGTTATTTCGCCCAATTCAAGTAGGCCATGATAAAGTGGATTTATCGCATCTTCAGTTTGCAGATGATGCAGTCTTTTGAGGAGAGTGGTCTGAAGAAAATGCTAGAAACTGGATGTGTCTACTCCACTGTTTTGAGATGGGATCAGGATTGGAAATTAATTTGGAAAAAGGCATATTGTTTGGCGTAGGAGTTGGATTAGGGGAAGTTATAAGAGTCTCCGGATTACTCGATTATGCGGTGGCAGCCTTGCCCTTTTCGTAGTTGGGGCTACTTGTGGGCTCCAACATGAGCCGTATAAAAAGTTCAGATTCGGTTGTGGAAAAAATAGAGAACATGTCTCAAGATGGAAGGTAAAATCTCTGTCCATTGGCGGTCGACTTACTCTAATGAATGCGGTTCTTGGAAGTTTACCACTCTATCACATGTCAGTGTTCCATGCCATGGTTGGTGTGGTGAAGAAAAATGAAACTTTGAGAAACAATTTTTTCTAGCGGGCTTCGGGGGAGGGTAAAAAGTTAATCTGGGCTAGAATTGAATGTTTGTATGGTAATAGTGAAGTTGGGGCGTTGAGTGTGGGTAGTTTTCGGGCAAAACATTTAGCCTTATTAAGTAAATGGAAGTGAAGATGGCTTTTAGAAGGTGATCGTTTGTGGGCGAAGGTGGTAGCTAGTAATTACCGGGGCGTTCCAGGTTCGCTACAGTTAGGAGAGATACGAGAGAGTTAGAGCGCATGGAAGGGGATTAGGAAATAAGATGGGGAAGTAGAAGAACTGGGTACCAACTTCAAAAATCTTTTCCTTAGGGTGGTGAGAGAGGGAAACTCAACCAAGTTTTGGAAGGATGAGTGGATTGGTGAGGGGTCGTTGAAAAGTAAGTTTAAGAGGTTGTATGAGCTTGATGTCAATAAAGAGAGCATGGTGCGAGAGAAGCTAAGATGGGTAGAGAATGAGTGGAACTGGGTGTGGAGATGGAGGAGGCCCTTGAGAGGACGAGCGGAAGGTGATTTTCAATGTTTGTTACTTCTTCTGCAGGATTTCACTCCACGGTCGAACAACCCCGATACTTGGTGCTGGAGTCTGGAAGGAGATGGAATCTTTACTGTCTGTGAGCTTTCTCAGATGGCCACTAAGAAACTTTCGGCAACCCATGACATTCCAAGAAGGTGGTGCAACAAAATCCCAAAGAAAGTCAATGTGTTGGACACAAAGTTACATTTCGGTTCGCGATCAGCTTCAGCAAAGAGGCATGGACTTGGAGATGAAAATATGCCTGATATGTTTAGACGCCACTAAAATGACGGATCATGCACTGGTTCAATACCCCCGTTCCTTTGACATATGGCAAGCAGTGGCTTCCTGGTGCAACACCGATGTGGCAGGGCTATTCGACATTGGCAACATCTTGGGAGAGGAGTTCACATCACAAGGTCCCCCCAAAGCTGTTTAGGTGTGGCATGCGATTTCATACGTCACAGCATCGTCAATTTGAAAAGCAAGGAACAATCTCATGATGCAAATTAAACATACCTTGGTGCACCTCGGGGATCCTCGACAATATTCAAGTGCTCTCTTTTCTCTGGATTAGCAGTAGATCCCAAAAAAAATTTGTCACCTGGGGGGATTGGCTCTTTACCCCGTTGTTAAGAGCGTCAGAAGGGGTGGGATAAATGTTCAGTTTCTTCCTGCAGTTCCTCTTTCTTCTGATCAATTGTTGTGGCATTATCCATCGCTCGGTTATCTTGATGCAGGCTGGGACACTGCAGTAGGGGTGTTTTTATTTCTTACTTTGTTTTCTTGTTTCTCTATTGTCCTCAGGTTTGCAGTGTGACCTTCTCCTTCATCTTGTTGGAGCATCAACTACTGCTAACCATTCCCTTCTGTACCCCCAAATAAAATCTCACTTATTATTGTGCAAACAAAATGCACCTCAGCTGCAAAATCAGGTTCTTCAACTTCGTGAAACTCTTAACGATAAGAGAAAGCAAGCTTGATCTTGTCCAATTTGTGAAGGAAAGGCTTAGAATGAAGAGCAATTGAGACAGAATGAGCAAGTAAGCGTGCCTAGCCATCTAAAATCTAATAGTTTGTAAAAATTGTATATTTTTGTTCAGATGTTTTATGAATAATATAGGCCAAAATACACATTAGTACCCCGAACTTTGGTGACTCAGGAACTTCAGGGCCTAAACTATTTTTTGGGTAGAATGGTACCCTGAACTATTGGAATGGGGTAGATAAGGGCCTGGGCTCAGTTGGCTCGGCATGTGCTTGCACCTGACCTGAGTTCCGTCCAACTTAAAAAAATGTCCATTTTCATCAGTGGCATAATTGAACATTTTCAAAGTTCGGGGTAAACCCCTAAAATCTTAAAAGTAATATTTACCTGTTTCCTTTCTTCTTCTTTTTAACCTCTTTTTCATCCCCTTCCCCTCTTTCTTCCCAGAGCGCTTACCAACTTCTCGATCTTCTTTCTCTTTAGTTGTTAATGACCTAACCCTAACCAATAATATTTACCTGTTTCGTCTTCTTTTTAACCTCCTCTCCATCCCCTTCTGAAAACCCTAACCAAAAATTCGACCTTCTTAAGCCTCAATTGTCAATGGCGTCGTACCCCTATTTCACCAAATCGGTTAAATGTCCGTATGCTGTTGTTGATCTCGACCTCTGTGTTGTGTACTTCGAACGCTCCCATCACTGCGGCAAGCCACTTGAAGAGTTCCAGTACCTGAAGTTGAGCACTAACTATGGATGAAAGTTTGTGAAATGTCCCGGTTATGAGGTATTATTTTGTTTGAAAGATTAGTTCATCACATTTAGCTTAAATCATAGTAAGTTGTTGATTCCAGTTTATGTAAATGGAAATTGTTGAAGAACAGGAGATTGCAGAATTGTGCATCTTGGCTTAAGCACTCTGGAATTGTGAAATGCTGACTAATAAGTGAAAAATCTCTGCTTCTTTTAAGAAGAACAAGCAATCTACACTGGTGCATTATTTGAAATTATTTTGGCCACTATTAGTTTGAAAATCAAATCAACAGATGTGTATATACTGGTGCATTGTTTAATTAAATACATTTGATTTGTTACAGCTTCCAGAAGATAAAGCTGATGGTGCTACAATGCTGCCATTTCTTAATCTTCGTTCAGTGAGTTACAAAAACTTGTTGATTCATGCATGTTTGTTTAATTCTTCCATTGTGTTACATGTTAATGGCAACATTTGTTTCCCTTTTTGTAGGGTCCAAATGTTTGTGTTTTTAGGTGGCTTGATGAGGAGCACCCAGAAAAGGCTAGGCAGTGCATTGACAAGCTGATTACCAAGCTTGAAGAAGTAGAAGCATTTGTTAAATTGTTGAAGGAACATCTGTTTTTGGGCAAGAAGATGAAGGGAGATGATGAACAATGAATAAGCAGAAGCATTTGTTCTAGTTATAGGTTGAATGATGTTTGTTCTAGGCTGAATGATCTTTCTTAGTTGATTTGTTTGTCTGGTAACAATGTTGAACCTTGTATGCTATTGTGGCCATTGTATTTGAAACTTCAAATGTGTAATCTTATTATTGTTTTATCATATAAGTGGTATTTGGTGTTGGTATTTGCCTTTAAAGTATTCCAACCTTAGTGTTGGTGCAACATACCATAAACCTGGATTACCTGAACATAGGTAAACCAACTGTCATCCTCAGAATTTTCACCTTACAAGAACATCTGAAAACAGGGTCAATGTACTTAACTGCAAACAAAAGTTTTTCACCTAACTAGGTTAAGTGCACTTCAACAACATCCTAAAACTTAGTCCAAAATAGGATACATTGTTGGTTGACTCAACAAAAGTACTTGACACCTAAACTATCAAAAACTGACAGTAGTTTCTGGATTACAATTTGGTCATTTCTGCTTCTTGCTGGTCCCTCTGTTCTGGGCACGACCTCTTTTCTTCCTGACTTCATTGTTGAGATCTGAAAGTCCTTGAGCCTGAGTGACTCTAGATAGTTTACTCAAGCCCACTTCAACTGTAGCATTAGAGCCCTAAGATAGCAAATAAAATGCAAACATTCTAACATTATCCATAAACAAAGAATGCAAACCTTCTAACTTAAAATGAATTATCAACATAGAATACTTACCTGAACAAATTGGTTCCTTTTTCCAGATTTCTTAGAGGCAGTCCTAGTCCTAGCAACTAAGTCATCCTGCAAATGAATTATAGCATTATGCATAAACAAACAAAGATAAATATTAGATTGATTAATACAAACGTTATACAGAAAACAGAAACTGAACCTTGTTTAGTGGGCATTTCCTTATGTTGTGACCTTCAGCTCTGCAGACTGAACAATGCATTTCTCTACCTTGTCTTCCTAACTTATTTTTCTGAATTTTTCGTTCATTCCTCCCCTTAATTCTAGCAACTTTAGGCCTCCCTGGCATAATCTTATCCTTTAGTTCCATGACTGTACCCTTCCCAGTTGCCTCCTAGAACTCCTCACTTGGTATGGGTTGGATGGAATACATATAAGCTGCCATAAATTTATATTTGTTGCACCACTCACTCAAGAACAAGACATCAGTGCAGCAATGGTATGTCTGCATGGAATTCCTGAGACTTGCCACTGATTACAAGTGCAAGTCCTCTCCTCAATGTTCACTACATGAATTGTACCAAAGTATGACACTTGGAAGCCATATTTTCCATTCCATTTCACACTCCACCTGAAACTTTCAACTGTGTTCTTTGAAATAATGTCTCTTATGTTCTTGCCACAGTTTGACCTCCACTTCCTCACATATTCATTCCTTTTAACTCTTCTCAGCATTGCATACTCCCTGATTGATTCAAACATACTGATTATGGGTAGACTCATTGCCTTAATGAGCATAACATTGAAGGCTTCAGTGTTGTTGTTGTCCACAGAATCACATTAGACTAAGTTCTAAAGTAAGTTCTGCATCACTGTCTAATTTCAGTCTTCTCCAAAGCTCCCCTTGCCCCCTCAGCCATCTTCTCAATCTTTGTAAGTCTTTTCTCCAACTGAGCTTCATTAGCAGCCTTTTCAACTGCATAGAATGCTACCTTCAGCTTTCCTCCCCTAAATCCACCACACTAGTTCATGTATATGTGGCATGCACATAGCCTATGCTCTGCCTTTGGAAATACTTTGTTCACAACATTTTCTAAACCCTTAAATAAAAAACATGAAATTAATTGGTATGAAAAAATGTACACATATTGCTAATAACATAGAGATTATAAACCATTATACCTTTGATTCATCTGACATAAAGCACCATTCTTCTCCATCATCAGTGTAAAGGTCCCTTGCCAATAACTCACAAAACCAAGTCCATGAATCAGTGCACTCAACCTCAACCATTGCCCAGGCCAGAGGGTACATCTAATTATTGTTATCCTTGCAAACTGCAGTCAACAACTGACCCTTGACAACCCCTTTTAGGAAACACCCATCAAGGCCTAAAAACTTTCTACACCCATCATGAAAGCCTCTCCTAACATTTTCAAAACATACATACATACGTTTGAAGTATGGGGAAATGCCAGGACCAATATACTCCAGCTGGAGGTCAATAGTAGATCCTGGATTTGTTCTCTCAATTTCTCTACAGTAATCACAAAGCATTGAATAATAGGCATCTTCAAAAACAAGAAATGAAAGTCTTAGAATAATCACAAAGCATTGAATAATAGGCAAACAACTGTAACATTGAATAAAATACTAACATTGAATAAAATACAAACATGAGCATGGAAAAATAGGCAGAGCAAGAGTTACTAACATTGAATAAAGGGAAAATGTCTCTTTTTGGCACTCACGTTTGGAAAAAGGACATTTTCTGCATTTTTTTTTCTGGTTAAAGAATGAATTTTTCTAACCTTTCTTGGTACTAATTTAACATTATAAATGTTTACTGGACCCCTTTGCCATTATTTCGATTAACGGTATGTATCTTTGGAAATATTCCATCACGGTCCACTTACGTGTCAAAATCTTTCCTTCGTGGCTGCCTGGTGGACTCGTTTGTTAGGCATTCAGCCATTACTTGGATCTTTCGACGTGTATACTTTGGGTGGGAACGTGATACAATTAGGGTTCTTAGGGTTAGGGAATTTGGGAACCGACTTTGTAAAACTTCAATTCTCCCACTAATTCGAGTTCGAAAGTGGTTAATGCCCTTTCATCAAGCACTGAATCGAGCAGAGTGAATCGGGAGTACAAGGAGACATATGGTTATGTCTCCTCTATACAGACGGCTTCCGGTGAAGGCATAGATTATATTCCCAAGCATTGCGGTTGTGGAATATTTGTTAGAGTCCAAACGGTGTGGACTGAGAAGAACCTAGGGAGGAAGTTTGTGCAATTCCCACAGCGAAATGTAACAGCTTGCTTTGTTGAATGTTTTCATTCTCTAATTTTTTTTCTCTAGTTTATGTTTATATACTTAATCTGATTTGAAGCATTGCTTGAATGTGCTAGAACTTTTGTGGGTTCATACTGCTGTTTGTCAACTGCAGGGGCGAGAAATTGGATGTGGGTTATGGGAGTGGGTGGATCCCACTTACCCGCAACAAGCAGTAACTGTCATTAATGACCTATTAAAGACCAAGAAAGAACTGCAGAGTTTGAGGTTAGATTTAGAGATGGCGATCTATCAAAAAGATGCTGAGATTGGGTGGTTGAAGTAAAGGCAAGAGGAAGCTATGGTGAATGACCTCAAAGGAAGTTAGTTAGAGAAGAACATGCTGCTGAGGATTTTGAAGGTTTAAAATCTTCTTCTTGTGTTTGCAGCTTTGGCTGTAATGCTTGTTGTTATAGTGATATGGTTTAGGAAGTGATGTTAGGTTGTAGCACAATGGTCTTCTAGTCTAGTCCTCTCTGTTTAGGAAGTGATTGTGATTTTTTAATATTATGTTTTCAATGGTTGTAGTGTGTTGCTGCCATGACATCCGATTTAAGAAATGCACACACGTTCAAGGACATATGTCTGGAAAATCCTGTGATCTTGGAAAGAAGATCTGATTTATGCAATATTATGTTTGTAATGACATGTTTTGTTTCATAATTATGTGATCTTGATGTAGTGTGCCCACTGAGTACTCAGATTATTCAACATAGAAATTCAATATTTGACTTCATTTCACTCCAATAGACAGTTTCAAACCTAGAAACCATAATATCATAGATAAAATCATCTAACATTCAACAAACATTTTATGTCACGAAATTATCCTAATACTTAAGACAGAGTATTTCCACATTTAGCTACCTTGGCTGACACTTAACTGCCCTGCAAGAACATCTACTGCAACACTTGTACCAAATATCCACAAAATACTAGTACCATACATCGTGTTTTCCATAATCATCCATAAAATTACACATAACTATTCCTAGTATCTAGTCTTCCACTTCAAGTTGACAGCATGAGATCTTCAAGGAGCATTACTTGGATGATCCTGTGATCCACCCTCTGTTCTTGGTGCATCACTTGCTGGTTTTGTGACGCCTCTGCCACATACAGTTGATGACCTAGTATTTAATGTCATTTGGCCTAGTCTCCCAGGCTGCCAACATTAGATAAAGATTAGAATAAATCAGAAAATTTCTTGCATGGCATATAACATATTATAGTGAATATGCTTACATTGTACATTGTTTTCCCTATTGCCAAGTCTGTGTAAACTCTTATCCCTGTTATCCTTCCCCTTCTTGGTGATGGATCTTGTAGCCCTGCAGCTCTCCCTATAAATTTGCGAGTGCCTCTCCCCATTGCCAGTTATTGAATGGATGGGTTATAGGAGACCCATTCATCAGTGTTTTGAGATGGTGTTTGTTGTGATCCACTACCAAAACCAACCTACGTATAACACAATGTACTCCCTCCGTCTATAAATAATTGAACCATTTGTTTTCATTATTTCAGAGTATTTAATCTATGATTTTTTATCATAAATATTTAAAGATTTTTAGTTAAATAATATATTTGCATATCATAATTTGCAACATTCATTTTCTAAATATATTTTTTGTGAATTTGTTTTCAATGCTTATCTTTGTTAAAATTTGAGCCAAACATTAAACATTAAAACATGAAAGTCAAACGGTTCAATTATTTATGGACGGAGGGAGTATTTGTTAAGCAAAACAAAACCTCATCAAATAAACACATTTAACTCCATTATACACTTCTCTTATTGTGCCCTGGGTTCTTAAAAATTGAGCAAAGTTGGAAAGAAGATCTCTTTGGTCCCTGTGAAGCTGTGGTCTCCTCGCCATCCTCTCTCACTCTTCTAAGCTTAGGTCTGCTTGACATTCTCTTAACCACATGCTCTATAACAGGTAGGGAATCTGTCTTCCTCCATACATTGGGCCCACCAACTGGTTGTAAGGAATACTGGAAAGACCTCATAAAAGTAGCTTTTTTGTAGCATTCATCCATATATGATTCTAAGGGGTGCCCTATGTTGATAATACAACATGCAACATGCTCACATGGGATGCATGTCAAGTCCCACTTACCACTTGACCAACTCTTTTTATCCAAATGAACTGTGTGTTGATCTAGATCATGACTCACTTCATACCCTTCAACCCCATTGAATGTGACTGTCCAAATGTGATAATCTTTAACAGACTCCTCCAATTTAAGCATAATGTCAAGCCCTAAGTCACATTTGCAACTCTCTCCAAACTTTCTCTTATTAAATCTGACCATCAGATACTTCCTAATGTATTCATAGAGGGAGTATATTGGGTTTTCCCTTGCCTTCAGCACAACGTCAATACCATTAAAGGCTTCACATATGTCATTTTGGTTTAAATCAGACTTAACTTCTCAGTTGAATAAGGCCTTTGACCAATGGTGAGGGTCTGTTTTCAGTAAATCCTCTTTTACATTTGGATATTGACCAATCAATGCTAAGTTATCTATGAACACCCTCTCTATTGTACTATTTGCACAAGCCAAAAAATATCCTTTCAAAAAATCTCTTGGGTGCTTCTTTTGCCAGTTTGTTAGTATATGTCTTGCACACAAATGGTGTTCCACTTTGGGCATGACTGATGCCAATACTGGGATAATTTCATGTAACAGTAAACATTTAAGTTGCTTTCATTAGATGAAAACAGAGGAGTCATTTGATGATAATAGGATTTGATGAAAATAGAAAAATAAAAAAACACATGTTACCTTCTGTTGATCAGATTGTATTAACCATTTATGCTCATCATCTATCTCTAGATCTTCTCTCAAGAGAGTTAAGAACCACATCCATGACTCTTTGTTCTAAATTGCCACAATGGCCCAGGCAATTGGGAACATTTGGTCATTGGCATCACGCCTCACAACTGTCAACATTTGGCCCTTTATTGCAGACTTTAAAAAACACCCATCCACTCCAATAATTCTTCTGCAACCTTCTTTGAACCCTCTCATAATAGCATCTAAGCAAAAATATAAATTCTTGAATCTCTCACCAACACCATCTTTAGAAGGATACACACCCAACATAACAGTAGACCCTGGATTGGTTCTGATTAGCTCCCCCACATAGTCCTTAAGTAGTGAATATTCATAAAGACTAGTACCCTTGGAATTTTTTATGAAGACTCTTTTCATTCTCTTTGCCATTTTAGTGGTTATCTCCAGTTGGCACCCTTTCTTAACATTCTCCTTCAATACTTTCCTTCTCATGCTGGGATCATTCCTCAGATCACTGAAGAACCTTGATGCCAGAAACTTGGAAGTAGCTAGCCTCAACTTGTAGGCCTTGATATAATAATGTTCTTCATTAAGGGCCTTTATCTGCCAACACATGATCTTCCTGGTATTGCATGCTTCCTCGCTTAGTATAACTGCATGAGTAAAGTAATTATGTTCTGATGTCTTGTAGGAACTGGTGGTAGTTTGTGATGTGCAAGTGTATGTAGGAAGATGCCTTAGAATCTGATTCTAGCAAATCAGATGATAACTGGAAGTCAAAGATGACCCTGGTCATTGGCGAGTGGCATTAGAGATAATCCATACTTCTAGGACAAAATGTTAGTTGCACATGCATGTTGCTTAGGACGTACAGTAGTACTACTAGAGCCCATGATTGCTAATCTATAGATGATCCCACTTCTCCCCTTCATGATCTATCATCCTGCCTATTTTTCATTTCTTTGCATAACTCATCATTCATCCATAAGTCTACCTTCCCCACTGCTATCCGCATTGCATTCATGCATATTTGCTACACAAGTAATTTCCTATGATATCTAGACGCTTGATTCTCTTGGGTTCGATCCCTCATTTCTGAACCATTGTACTATGATAAGATATTGTTAGGGCTAAATGAGGTGTTTATAAATATATTTGCTTTTTAATTTCTTTAGTTGTACTTCAATTACACCTAATCCATGCAAAAACCACTAACATCACATTGGCGTTGTTACCGGGGATTCACGTGTATGTTTAGATTGTTAGTGAATCTTGTGTGCTAGTTTTTATCTCTTCTTATCTTTCCCTTTAGTGTAGTGCATGTTTAATTGCTTTTGCCTAGTCAAGGGGATTAAACGTGATGCTTCCGGGAGGCAACCGGATGAGTATGTACATAAGTGATTAGCGCAATTTTGTGTAAACATACAAGGTTGATACACTTTGGATTTTCCTTTTTTAGGTACCTGGGCGAGGCTGTTCTTGTCACTATTTTTGAAATGTATGTCCCTATGATGCTTAACAACATAAACTATTGCCAACTCCTTCAACTCACTCTTATTGTTAAACCTCATGCCCGTAAGAAGTTCCCGAGAAGCCCCCTTGACATATCTAGGTCAATTAGTCCTCTTGTAACTAACCTCAATTTAAACACCTTCCTATGTGTCAAATAATTCCTCAACTGCATCCACTTCTTCATCTGATCTGACATATTCAGATGAGTAACCCTTAAGTGTGTCAATTTTAGATCTTCCTAGAATCTCATTTCATACACAAAAGTTCACAATTTCACTCTTTCTTGTGATCAAGTAAGAGAGAAGAACAACATATATGAGTACACTCATAGGATTCCAATTGTATACCTTTTCCCTGGACAAACATCTTAAAGATTATAAATCTTTGCTCCTAGAAAACGTATGCTCCAAGTGTTGTTGTTGATATTGGCTGAAATCTTCACTTGATTCATTCAATGGTGTTGGTACCTTTTCTTCAATGAAGAGGGCTGAATTGAAGGTATGTTAAGGGGTTATATTTTTGAAAGAGACACACCAATGATCCACTCAAAATGCTCTTGAGAAGGCTACTTAATTTTGGCTAAAGTGGAAAAGAGGAAGAAGATGAAGATGAAGAAGAATTCTTGTGTATGTGTAAGTGTTGAGGCCGGACCCTCCTCCCATCTATTTATAGATGAAGAGGGAGTTAAGGGTGCTTGTAACTCCTGTATAGGCTAAAAAGTTGCACCATTTTGGCCTAATGAAGTTACTTTCCCCTTAGTACACAAACAAGGCCTCCTACACTTGGTAACCACCTCTTTTGGCAAAATGGTGCCTTCCTGGTAGGCACCCTTTCACCTAAAACAGCCCCATTAGGCCGGTCAGGGGGTAGTAACCACTCTAGGGGTGTGTCTCATGTGGTAGGGTGCATACTGTTGGAATTTTCTGGCGTACTAAGAACTTCATGAGTTGGTATTCCTACTCACTACAACTAATAGTAGTTGTGAGTTCAAGCCAGAAGAAGAAACCATTAGGGAATCTTTTATCAAAGTAAATATATTTCGGTAAAAGTGCACTAGTGAGCTTAAAGGAGCTCAAATATGTGAAATAGAATAGTTTGGAATTATTATTGTTACACCCACCAAAGTCCGGTAGATTTTTCCGGCATTAATTGGACAGGGACGGCGGAAAAGTTAACTCCGCCATTTAATGAAGGTACGTTTGAGACTAATTGTTCTGCATTTAAATTCAAGATTATTGTACAGGTAAGCCTATGTTAGGGTTTATGTCTGAAGGTTGTGATGGGTGTGGTTTGGTCGTTAAAGGTTGGACCAGAACCATCACGAATGCATGGAGGAATTACGTGTGATGAATTAGGGTTGGTGGCCAACCAAGGAGGCCACGGCAACAAGGGCCGGCGACGGACACCGCGGGTATGTCATGAGGACGCCGCGCAAACGTTGAAGGCAGGGAGGATCGGCGGCGGCGCCGCGGGTGCACCGTGCGGACGCCGTGCGCGAAACGTGGAGGCAGCAGGGCGTGGCGGCGGATGCAATGGTCACGCCGTGACGGCGCCGTGTGCGCGAAGTGAGAGGCAGCAGGTTTCGATGGTGGGCACCGTGGTTGTGCGGCGCTGACGCCGCTTTGACGAGGGAGGCAGACGAGCTCGGCGGCGAGCGTCGCGGGTTCTCGGTTAAAAACCGAACCCTGCGTTCTTCTTCTTCACATCGGATTTTCTTCTTCTCTCTCCTATCTATCTCTAAAATTCATCTTCTCCTAACCCTAAAACTGATTCTGAGCCTCAAAATCGAAGGGAAACGGTGGTATTATGCGGGATTCAACAAGTTAACAACATCAAGACAAGATCCAAGCTTCAACAACTTCAATTGGTGGATTTTCAAGAATTGGTCTGAATTCAAAGGTGAGTTTCTGGAAGTTTAAGGTTGTAGTTGTTGTAGTAAAC
>JBBYHH010694426.1:0-10084 GCA_038382905.1 Daphne laureola
GGTCTAAAATGGCTTTACAATTCAGATAAGTATGATACAATTCGAGAAAATGACTTGTAACTACCAGGAGAGAGAAGCATGAGGCACCAGTTGTGGGTGGAAGTTTGGTGCCCTGAAGTGTAGCCATGTGTATTCCGGCTGGCAGATTATGGCGCCATGTGTTTCAAAATGCTGCCTTAAAGTGGTGCCTCATGCAATCTGGGCACCAAAGTTATGCCTCAAACAGTAGCATTGTGCTGCTCGGAAGTGTAGCCTTGTGTAATCTGGGCATCAAGGTGGCACCATAAAGTGTAGCCTGGTTCAATTGAGTTCTCCCACTTTGCAAGATGAGCAATTTAGGCATCTTCAACTCCTCTTGAGACTTGCACTCTTCATTTTGGCTCAAGATGTCCTTAATGCCCATTTTTAAGCTCAAATGACTCATTTTTGAACCTCAGCACCCTTGCACCTATAAAAGATAAGAATTACACGTAAAGTGGATAAAAGTAATGAAAATGAAGCACAAATGGTGTATTTACTACCTTAAACATCAAGGAAATGTGTGTGTGTTTGCACACACATCCAATCTTCAATTTGGGACTATGACAATCTTAATCCTTCAACCCTTTTGGTTTGATAATTTGAGTCATAAACCCAACAACCTATTCAATTTTATGGGGATCGTTTTGCATCGGGCGATCAACCCCAATTTAGTGAAGTTCTTATCATCTTGATGTACAAGTGACCAATGACATGCGACAACATCTGTTGGTGCCTTATATAGCTAAGGAACTTCATAAGGCAGTTTTTTAAATGCATTCGTCCAAATCTCCTGGAATGGATTGGTTTTCTCCACTATTTTATAATTTTTTTTGGCATATTCCGGAACCTTCTATGTCTTCTTTTGTGTTGGATATTCTTGAGTCATGAGTGATTCCATCGGTCATCAATTTTACTTACCTTGCTTTGATTGCAAAGTACAAGGATCTGGCTTCTCTTACGGAGTTTAGGTCGATAAGCTTATGTAACGTGATATACAAAATTATTTCTGTAATGCTAGTCAATCACTTGAAGCTTATCATGAGTCAGGTAACTTTTGGAATGCATAATGCTTTTGTTCTTGAGAGACTTTTAACTAGATAATGCTTTGATTGCACTGGAAACCTGTTATCATATAAATTCTCTTCATGGATGTAAAGAGGGAGCTCTAGTAATGAAACTTTACATGGCGAAGGCCTATAACATAGTGGAGTAGAATTTTTTGAGAACCATGCTTGACCATCTTGGCTTCCCATCTAGTTGGATTAATCTTGTCATGTCTTGTATCAAATCAGTGAGGTTTTCTACTCCGGTGAATGGTTCGCAGTCGGATCAGTTTCCCCCTGGCCTAGATCTTCGGCAGGGAGACCCTTTGTTTCCTTTTCTGTTCTTATTCTATACAAGGGGCTTATTAGCGCTTCTGCGTCGAGCTGAGGACAATGACACGAGGTTCAGATTAACAAACGTAATTCATGGATCTCTCTTCTTCTCTTTGCAGATGATGCTTTTCTTTTCCTTTAGGATTCCCCAAATGTGGTTTGTTTGTTGTTCAGCACCTTGCATACTTATGAATTCGTGTCTGTAAAGATGGTTAATTTATGTAAATCATCAGTTTTTTCAGTTCTTGGAGTTCTCAAGAGTGTAGGCAAGTCATTTTTCATTTGTTGGGTACGTCAAAGAGCCTTACTTCTTATCGGTATCTTGGTGGCTATTTGGTAAAAGAAAATTGGTATAATGTGATTTTTTTATTGAGCGTGTGGAAAAGCGCCTTTCTAGCTGGAAAGTTGATGATTGTGCAATATTCATATGCTTTTACCTCCATCCATATGCTTTTAATGATGTTTGTTAGTACTTAGTATGGGCGCAAGTGTCTTTTCACAGGTATTCCGTGTCATGGGCAAAAGGGAAGAATCTTGGTGAAAATGCAGTGGAAAGGGGTTGAGGGCCTGAATGCAAAAGAGGGAGAAGATCAAGGAGAAAGGAGAATATTTGGCCTCAGGAGACCGCCTGGACCCAGAGAAGAAAAGAGGCAGTCGGCCGGGTGAACGCCAGGCGACCGGGCGCACAATCCCAGGCGATCGCCTAACTCCGGGATTCAAAAATGGCAGTCAGCCGGGCGACTGTCATGCGACGGAACGCACAAGGCCAGGCGATCGCCTGGCCACCGACCCAGAAACATTAAGTTTGTTTTAATTCGCCCAAAAATGAATTCTGATTAGGTTTTACCGTTCTAAACAGTTTTTAGATGAATTTTCTCTCCCAAGAACTCATACTCAGGGTTTTGGGGTTGTTTCTCAGTTTGATTCATCATTTTAGCTTATAGACAAGTTGGATTATGAGGATTGAAGATTGCTACAATTCCTAAGCTTTTCTATCTCTACTCTTCTTATTTTACAATTATGTTCACCCTAATTGTGGAAAATAGTTTGAGCATCTAAGTTTGAAGAAGTGTTTGAGAGAGTATTTCATTGAATCTAACATGGAAATTGTTAGATATTCTAGAATTACTCCGAAACGATAATTTAGGATATTAGGAGGTTTCACTTGGGCAACCTTAAGGCTTCCATTATTGATGCAACCGGGGAATACTCGTTTGGTCAATAATGGAAAGGATAACTCTGGCCTCGTAAGATAGAGTTTGAATTCTATTCATCTCCTCTATCATTGTATGATTTTCAACCAAGCATGTCATCTAGCATCGTCAGCCCTAGATAACCGAGGGGACTTTTAATTGTTAAATTCTACCAAGTCAATTCAGTTTTACTTCATACTTGCCTAGCTTGCTTATACTCTTCTTATTTTTACTTGTTACTGTTTGGAATCATTTGGGTTACATATTCTTCATCACTTCATTATACCACATTCATATATAAAAATACCAAAAATTTTGTGTTTAACTGTTTATCATTAATTATCACCAATTCCCTTGGGTTCGATCCTACTCACCCTACTATAATTGCAACCTTACACTTGAGGGAGAGTCAGGCTTATAAATTATATTTGTCTGTTTAATTTTCGACATCAGCACCTAGTAATATGACTCACACCAGGCGTAGTCACACTCCCAACTACCCCTTGCTACTAGAGACCACTTTGTCACTCCCTGACCCAGCAGGCTTCCCCTAGGTCTTCTTCTAGTAACTAGATGGAACCCATCAGTGGATACCACATCCTTCTTCTTCTCTGCAACAGCAACCCTAGGGGCCTCATTTACCTCCTCCTCATTCTCCACCTTTTACTCCTTTCTAACCCTCTTCTTTGCTTTGTAGCGAGGGTCACAATTCTCTGCAACATGCCCCCACTTGTAGCACTTAGAGAAAGATAAAGGATTCCACTCATACACAACCCTTTGAACCTAAACTCCCAGAGGGTATTAATTCGAATAGCTTCCACCTTCTTAGCAGGATTGTGAAGTTTCACCAGAATGCGAGCATAATCCAGTCTATTCTTCTGGCTAATAGCTTGATCCGCCATAATTGGCTCCCCAATAGCACTCACCATCTTGCTAATCAACTTAGGGGTTCAGAAATCTAGTCAAAGCTGAGGCAGACGAACCCAGACAATAGATGTGTCGAAGAACTGCTTACCAAGCCTCATCCCTGGCTCATACCTCTTCAGCAGTAGTGGCCGATCAAAGACAAAGAATGTAAAGTTCTCATATACCTTGCACAAATCAGCGAGAGACTGAAAAGTGAATAGGAATACACCTTCCTGCTTCACGATCTTCGGTAGGATGACATACTTCCATCGGGCTTGCACGAACTTGGATATGCTGATCCACGACACCTCAGTGCCAAGAACACAACCCACCAGAGTATACTTCCAATGCTTCAAACCCTTATCAATTTATTCATCAGAAAATGTAATCTCCTCCGACGCAGCAAGAGACGGGTCAAAAGTGAGCTCAAAATTAGGGTTCTGCTTCACCTTAACCCCCTCATTTCTTCTCTTCTCGCTTTCCTCTTCCTCAGCTACACAATCCGACCATCGGTTCCGCTGCGGATGAACCCTAGGCTCGCTCACAGTCACTAGCATACCAGGCGTAATTGGCTCTTCCCGCACTCCATTCACTCCAAACAGCTGGGTCTCCGACACCGAATCCTCATCAGGATCGTCATCCTACTCCGATTTCGTGAAAACCTCACTTTCCTTTAGCATTTAAACCACATTCGACAGTCTCTCACCATCTTCAGAACCGCGACCACGACCCCCTCAATTTCCTTTACGCGCCATCCACCAGTAGTAACCGATGAACGCCCAGGGCTCTGCCCCAAACAGGTGCTCCGATCAACTTCTAACCAAGAGAAGAGAGAACCGGGAGCTTTCTCTCTCTAGGAAACCGTATTAGTTCCCCAATTTTCAAAATTGTTGGTACAATGTCCAATTTCTAATTTTGTTGTAGGAATGTCTAATTTCCAATTTTTTTGGAGAAATGTCTAACTTCCAACTTTATTGGAGGAATTTCTAATTTCCAAAATTATTGTGACAAATTAACAATGTGTAGTTTGTAATCTTTTGGAACAATGTGCAATCTCCAATTTTGTTGAAGCAATATCTAATTTTCAATTTTGTAACGAAGTCCAATTTTTAATTTTATTGGAGGAATGTCTAATCTTCAATTTTATTAGACAATTGTCCAATTTTCAAAATTGTTGGAGCTATATGTCTAATTTCCAAAATTGTTGTGGTAAATTGATAGTGTCCAATTTCTAATCTTTTGGAATAATATGCAATCTTCAATTCTGTTAGAGCAATGTCTAATTTCCAATTAATGAAGTCCAATTTTTAATTTTGTTGGAGGAATGTCTAATTTCTAATTTTATTGAATGTCCAATTTCCAAAATTGTTGTAACAATTTGACAAAGTCCAGTTTCTAATCTTTTGGGACAATGTGTAATCTTCAGTTTTATTCGAGCAATATCCAATTTCTAATTTTTTTGGAGGAAAGTCTAATTTTCAATTTTCTCGAAGGAACGTCTAATCTCCAATTTTCAAAATTATTGTAATAAATTGACAATGTCCAATTTTTAATCTTTTAGAACAATGTATAATCTCCAGTTTTGTTGGAACAATCTCCACATTCCAATTTTGTTATAGCCTTGGAGAAATGTCTAATCTCTAATTATGTTGGAGGAATGTTCAATTTCCAAAATTATTATAGCAATGTCAAATTTCTAAAATTATTGTGACCAATTGGCAGTCTCCAATGTCTTAGTATATCGTTGGTGTATGTATGAATATAAAATGCCTAATATTATATTTATAAAAAAAAAATCTATATGCATAAAAAAAGATAAAGTACATGAATAGTCCCTTAGTGTTGATGTGTGTCATACTTTGGTCCTATTTTAAGAATTCATCTCATATTAGTACTTCAGCTTTCATTTCATCTCAAATTGGTCCTTTCGTTAGATTTTCTGTTAAATTTTCTGTTAACTTTGTAAATTTACGTAAATGTCCCCAAGATACTATTAAAACAACACTAAATCTTTAACAAATTTAATCATTTGGACCCAAACTCTTTAACTCTCCATTAACACTCTCTCTCCATCATTCAAGATCTGCTTGTTTGCCCAAACCCATTACAATCTTTTGCCAGTAGTTAACAGAGGATGGTCGGATAACAATGGAGTCATAAGATTACAGATACAATAAATTTTGTACCAAGAAACAAAGAAGAAGAAAGGTTTGTAGGTGCAACGGTAAAAAATGTTATTGAGTGTGAAATTATAACCTTTCCTCACGACATGGTAATCGTCCTTTGTTAAAATTTGACATCTCTAATGGGAAGTGTACGCTGGATGAAGATCTTGGCTCCGCTCATTACCCTGATATCTTCATTAATCAAATCAAAATTTAACTGACATAGAGGAACAAGTTTTTAGGTTGAGTCAATCGGTTTGGGCGAACAGGCAGATCCCCAATGAGGGAGAGAGAGAGTGTGTGTCAATGGAGAGTTAAAGAGTTTGGGCACAAATTGCCAAATTTGCTACTAAAGATTTAGGGTTTATTTAATAGTAGCTTGGGAGCATTTACGTAAATTTATGAAGTTAATAGAAAATCTAATGAAAGGACCAATTTGAGACGAAATGAAAGCTAAAGTTTCAAATTCTGCGTTTTTAGCTCATTTTCACCTCCGCATCTTTGCACCTACAAAAGATTAGAATTAACAAGTAAAGTGCATTTATACAATAAAAGTACTCGCAATTGATGAATTATGTGGCTTAAACACCCCAAAAATATGTATGTTATTGGCTCACAGCACACCCCCAATCCCAAACGGTTGGTAGTCCCTAGCAACACAAGCATCTAGGAAAGTAAAAGACTCAAGATGCCTAATCTAGCCAGTTACATATTTACAAAACATTTTATGTAGACAAGTAAGTAGAATCAAAATGTTCATGCAACTAGGAATCTAACTATTAAACAAAGCTTGAGTGCTCTTAGAGAAAAATCTAACTCTTGTGTAGTGTGCAATTGAACAATTTATGAAAGATTACAGATAAGTTTGCATAGAAAAATCAAATGGGCACATTGGTCTGAGCACTTATTACTTAAAAAAAAAACATACACTCTTATGTTAATAAATATCGATTAGCCACAATATTCAGCAAGTGAATATATATTTCTCATCGCTACACACTTTTTAATCCTTTCAACTTTCTCTTTTTTGTTTCTTTTTCTACTTTCTTCTTTTTCACTCCTTTATTCAACTTCTTTCTCACTTCTCTTATTCAGTTTATTTTTCTGTACTATTCTATTTATCACTTTTTTTATTTTTTATTTTAGTGTGACAATGGTGTCTTAAGCTCTTAAGATGGGTTCTTGGAAGAGGTGGAAGCGGTCATGAAATTGTATCCTGTCCCATGTCTAAAGCATCATTCCAAGCATGACCATATCAAGGTACGAGTAAATGCTTACTTGTACTTTGAACTTGCACTCGGAAGGTAGGGTTGATGCATGTAAATGGGTGCTCCGTCCATAACACAACCGTCATTCCAAGTGTTGCCAAACCCAGCGTACAAGTATTACACAACCACATAGCAATTCTCATTCACAAGCTAGCACAATTAGGTTTCATACAATACTATTAACCTAGGCTTCTGGTTTTTCTATGTGAAGTTTTTTCATGCTCAAAACCAACTTTAGCCAAATATTATACTACGCAAATCTCGAAGTAATTATTCACAAAAAGTTCAAAAAAACACTTCAACAAGCAAGATCCATCTATAGTAGAACTCAAGATAAGTACATGAATGCCCTATTCCATCATCAGATGCATGAAAACACTCATCATATTCGACATAGAACTTGCTATAAAGTTTTTTATTTTCTGATTTTTTTAAAATTTTCAAGGATTTTTCATTTTTTTGTGATTTTTGAAAAACATTTATGTGCATCATAAAAAAGGTAAACTAGATGCTCGCAAGGTGTTTAAGACTCACAAAACTCATCAAGAGGCATGCCAACTGATTCCCACATGATATTAAAGCAAATTTCCCTTAAACCCAAAGTAAAGCGTGTCCTCATCCATATGGAAGGGAAATAAAGAGGGAAAATCATAAGGTTATACCTCAGTAGCCTAATAGGCCACCTAATGCCTCATGGAGGTGTGGCTTGCCATGATAGCAGCCTCAGAACATCCAAAGATGAAGGGATTCATCATAGGATCATCAACAATGTTCCTAAAAACATATTCAATCAATATGTGCTCTAGAGTCTATAAGAATATAAAATTACAACACCTAAGACTCTAAAGGAAGGGACTTGTAACTTGCACGTTTAAAAATGCATGAAGTCATAATTAGTGCAAGTTACCCAAATGCATGGTGGACACATAAGCATGTTTGAACAATGTAAGAGATGCATAACTCAAAAAATAACATTGCAATTGTTAAGACTAATGTGTCATGTGCATGTGTATGAATGACATTCAATATGTAAGTCATATGTCAAAAGTCAATACTAACATCTGAATGAACATCAATCACTGTATGAAGGTGTTGTGTAAAGTACTCCATGGTTCAAGATCATGACACATAGCTCACAATGCATTTCAATCAATCCTACATAATCATGCTCTCTTAACTTTAACCAATCAAAACATCTCAAAGCATAGGCAATAGTCAATCATACATGCTTATCTCCCTAATCATCATCAACATCCAACAAGAAAAGCTTATGCAAGGTTCAAGACATATAAAGTAAACTCAAAGTCTCTAACTTCTCAATCGAATTCAAAGCATAGACGATTACCTTATCTTGTTAAAAAATAAATGTGTAGAGACTTAGAATCTTTTCTTGACCTCAAGTGAAGTTGAATGATTTATTATGAATAATATTTATGCCTTACCAATCGAGAATTGAGGTAAAGAGGCACTTTTGAAACTTTGGTGGCTCAAGTAGAAGTATTGAAGAATTTTGAAGCAATGGCAGGAGAAAAAAGAGGAGTCCACACGGAAGGGCCTTGCATGCAAGGCTCTTTCACCGAGCCTATGCGTAAGCCAATTTTCATCCAATCTGCCGCTCAAGTGCCAAACATGTGCGCATGTAGCTGCCGCTAGAGGCTTTTGTGCGAAGCTATGAGTTTTTCCTAGAGGTCTGCGTATAACGGATTGCATGCAAGGAGACTCCACATAGCTCTCTCGCACAAGCCAATTTTTGTTGCTTCCATCCGTCACTTAGCGCGCACCCCCGTGCTAATGCTCTAGTGCATGGTCCTCTGCAAAAATGTCTTCTTATTGTTTTGAACTGCTTTCTTCAACCTTCCTTTGACCATTGGCTTCACCATTTTCCAACTTGTTTTTCATGTCATTGTTCGTGCAAATCAATAAGCCAAAGTGTATCAATCTTGTTATTGAAATAAAACTTAAAAACCTGAATCATAAAAACTCTAAATGTTGGGATGCCTCCCACAAGTGCCACGTTTACAGCCTTTGACTAGGCATTACCGGGGTGATCTCATGGTGGCACTGCAATGGATAGGTCAATGCCATGAATGACATCTGTCCCCTTGAATGGTAGAGAGGATGACTGGATCTTCCATTTTTTGTCCTACACCCTCCAAATATAGGTGAGCTTTATAGTATTAGATCCTCTCTCAAATGACTCAGTGGTTTCCGCATAGCACCTCTGCCTCTCTTCTTCACCTTAGAACAAATATTCACCTTGCATTTATTGCTCTTAAAGGAAATTTTCAGAAAACTTGGTCCTTCACCCAACATTTCAGCCTTAGTTTACTTCATCTAAACATCTTTGATGGAGTACACTTGCTCCACCACATTGGTAAGGGGCTAGACAACCGTGACCCCTCATCATCTTGGGGTTCAAACTCTGAATTTTCAACCAAAGAGGCAGCTTCCATCACTTGCTCCCGTTTTGGTTCACCTTTAATCTTTCTTTCCTCTTCCAACTCTAACTTGAGCAGTGCATCCTTCTTTCTCTCATTTATCACCCTTAGCTCATACTTGTTCATAGATAAGCACTCTACTAGTTCTCAATTGGAGACTTTCATAGCATCCTGTAGGTTGAATTTGACTTCCTCATCCGTAACTCTAAGGGTGAGAACTCTCTTTTCAACATCAATCATAGCCTTCACGGTGAAAGGGTCTTCCAAATATGATAGGTATCTTTACATCCTCTTCCATGTCAAGGACTACAAAGTCCACCAGAAAATAGAAATCATCAACTTTGACCATCACATCTTCCAATATCTCTCTTTGATAAGTACAAGAACAATCTGCAAGTTGTAAGAAAATCAATGTGGGCTTCAACTCTCCTAATCCGAGCTTCTTTCATACTGACCATGGCATCGAATTGATGCTTGCTCCAAAGTCACAAAGTACGTTGTCTCAATGGAATGAGCCAATATCACATGGTATTGTGAAGCTTCCAGGATCTTTCAACTTTTGTGGTAGCTTTGATAAAATCGGATTCATCTTGATCTCTTTATTCGTCATATGCATGCGGATTAAATCATATAAACATTAAGATTCATAGCACGATGACTTTGTATAATCATGCTCATTCATATCCGTGAAGAAGAAAAGAGGAGAAGAAGAGACGA
>JBBYHH010694437.1:0-10084 GCA_038382905.1 Daphne laureola
ATGCCTAAGTGTTATGAACATTTTGACTAAGTGTTTGGAGGCTTTTGAGTTAAGTAATACTGGGCCGGGTTATGGGAACCATTGCACCAAAGTGGCCTTCGTCCGATGTCATCCCCCTCTCCATCCCGCTCCGTTGCTTCCGCAGACCGAGGGGGTGACAACCAACCTTCATATTCCTTGGGAAGTTTCCCTTAATCAGTGATGAAGAAGTAGTCTATCACCACTGATGTAGACCGAAACTGAATCATTGGGCGTCCAATCCCGCCCACTACAAGATCAAGCAAGAAGGACCCATTGGTGGGCCTTAGAGGTCTACAAACCCGCTCAAAGGCCAAGAAGACCCAAGAGGCATTGGACTTGCTAACTGAAATAGGTGCAAGACTTATGGAGCATCAAGTTGGGACCCTGGATTTCGAACGCTCGCTAAGGGAGTTCGGCCTCACACTGGAAGTTTTGTGCCCAGACTCCACGGATAACTCACTCAATATTTTTAGAGTGGAAGTCATGACCTAGGAGCACCTTGAAGAATCTGGCCCAAGTCAACAGCCTAATGTTGATCAAAACCATGATGCCTACACATTTGATCAAGTCTTCAACCATGCTTGTGAAGACCATTTTAAGACGAAGTTGGGTCAACTGCATCAAGGCCCAATTCCAAGGTTTGGAAAATTTAAAAATAAAAAGAGCAAAATGAATTGGGTGTGACTTGAACTCAACACCTCCGACTCTTAAAGTGGTCCCTCATCCGCTACTCCCAAGTCATATTCTTTTCATGAAGAGCTTTAATGGGTATCATAATGAGGGGTATTGAGGGAGACGTTAGATTGAAGATGGTTCAGTAGAAACTTCATAACTCAAGCTACATATATCGGAATGGTGTGATTTGTTTTTCACTGGAAAGATTACATCTGGATATACATTTCATATGAAGAGGTTAGAATCCAGTTCGGACGTTATCATGTCCTAATTAAGCTTCCAAGTGACACCTTGTTGTAGTTTCGGGTTTGAAGCTAAGTGAGTTTTGTAACTCCTCTTTAAACTTGGTTTTTTTTATCCATTTTGGTGAATTTTGAAAGGATCTAGAGGCTTCCATCAGATGAGTTACAAGAAATAAAATGGAACAATCAATAGCCTTTAGTATTAAGTTTTATTATGAGTTATTTGAAGTAATTCCAGTGTTAATTCTAAGAGTTATTTCTAGTGTTAATTCTAGGAGTTAATTGTAATAATTCTTTAGGTTTTTCTTGTAACCTAAGACTGGCTCCTACTAGTATAAATAGGAGTTCTACCTCACTTATTTTTCATCAAGAAATACAACAAGAATTATCTCTCTAAATTTTGTTCTTCCTAGTTGTCTAGTTTTCTTCTTAGCTTAAATTTCTTAGTGAGATTAGCTCCTAAATTTAGTCTCTTACCATCTTCAACTCCATACTTGAGGCTTAAGTGTGCTTCAAATTCATCATCTCCATCTTGCTCAAATCCACCAAAGAAGAGAGAAGTTGGATCCATCACCATCAGACGCTATACTTGTGATTGCCAAGTCCTTTTCGAGCTTGGAGGTTTCAAGTGCTCAAATTCTACCACCATCATCAACTTTCACCAAGCAGAAGGAGGAAAAGATCATCCTTGGTTTCGGGTCACCAACCATCCATCCAGAACCATATCACCGACGGTTTGATGGCTTCCTCTTGGCGTTGCCGATACCTAAGGCGGTTGGTCATTACAGGTGCATGCGGCTCCCCTGGCCGTCGTAGAAGCGTCAAATCGAAACAGTTGCGATGGGTAGGCTGGGGCGGACTATGGAGGTCGATCGAGCTGGGGACACCGGGCTGAGATGACCAAGGCTGGAGGCAGGCTTGTCGGCGCGAGTGCGCATTGGTGGTGGTCGGTGTTGGTTGGCGACGCCAAAAGTGGTGGTCTGAAGGTATGTCGTGGTTAGTAACTCATATTTAAGTGTACGTTGTAAATAGTATAAAAGACAAAGTACAAGTGCGTAAAAAAATATTTTTTCCTAAATTTTCATTAACCTAAAGGTCGAGTTAACGATAAAGAACTTAAATGAGACAAAAACTAAAGATAAGAGACTCTAATAAGGCCAATTCTTAAAACAAAATCTGATTAGCACACAAAACAAAGATAAAAGACTAACCTTGCACTTTATCCTAAAAATATTGGATGAATCATGTGATGCCCAAAACTAATACTCAATCCTATGGGAGAATGTCTCATTTGACCACTAACATTTATCTTTTGAACTCAAACTACCACTATTTTGAGAAAAAAAAATATTATTTTACCACCCTTCATAGTTTAATAGTCCAAGTTTGCCACTAAAATGGTTTATTGGTCCCATTTTTCCATCACGTTCACATTTTGTCACTATTCATCGTTAACAATGTCATCGCCAGGTAGCCACCGTTGCCGCTGATGACGTCGAAACTCACCATTCACGATCTAGGATTGTAGATCGAGGCTTAGGAGCGTCGGATTCCGGCCTAGGGCCGCTGATTCATGGCTTAGGCTCGCGATTCGTCGACCCTGAGCCGCGATTCGCCTGCCTTTGGTCGTGATTCGTCGGTCGTAGGCCGCGATCCAGCCCCTAGACTGGGATTCGGTGACCCTAGCCCCGATCTACGGTCTAGTGTATTTCTTTTCCCATTTCGGATTTTCCGGTGATTGTCAGCAGTAGTCCGTCGCAACTATAACAATGATGGTGAATTGAGGTCCAAAACTATAATGGTGGTGGTAGTTTGAATCTTGTTTTTTTCTTTCTTCAAAACAATAATAGTTTGGATCCAAAAGATAAACGTTAGTAATTAAATGAGACTTTCCCCAATAAAAGATTTAGATATCTCATGTCATACATTTTGTTTGAGCCATGTTGGAATGGAACCTTATGGTGGCGTTAACTAGAGAGCTGATCTTGTCAATTAGACCGCACGTTTTCTTATAAGTATAAATCTATAGTACGTATACATGCATAATAGAGCTGTGGAAGCTGGGTAGCTAGGAATTAGTAATATGTACTTGATGATCATAATAATTACCACCTTCTTCCACATCTGCCCCTGTGGTCACTGAGAAATTGCGAGAATGCCATCGTGCCCAGAAGATGTAGTTGAGGAAGTTCAAGAAGCTGAGAACAGCCAACAAGCAGTAGAAGAGATCAAGCCTGTCCTTGTTCAAGTCATTGTTGCTTAGCCAACCTCCATGATCATGTCCAGAAACAGAAGCTGTGACCTTATTCACCAAAGAAACAAGCACAGAGCTGAAGTAGAACCCGAACGAGTATGAGCAGTAGGTTATTGCTGTCAGAAACGCTTGCATGCCTGTCAAAGACTGCTTGTAGAAGAACTCGATCAATCCAACCGCGGTAAACATCTCCGACAACCCGAAGATCAAGAACTGCGGCGTGATCCAGAAGATGGACAGCTTCTCTCCATCAACCACCTGTTGAAGATTAATTCTAATTAGTACTAATTCTTAGTAGATAAGTTAGTGGTTTACTATAGTTCTATATATTATACTCCCTTCGTCTCATAAAAAAAAAGATACATTTTTCTTTTTAAATTAATTGTCCGAGAAAAATTGATACACTTTCTTTGAATAGAAAGTTTTTTACACCAAATTTACTTTATTATTATTACATTCTCTTTCCACTCATAAAAATTATCGTATATGCATATCTTATGTTTTTACGCTTAAGTCAATTCACAATCTTATAAATCTAAATACAAGCTATAAATCAAATCGTATCATTTTTAAAGAGATGAAAGGAGTAATTAGTAATTCTAGTACAAGCAATATTAGGTGTTCTAGATTGTATAAATACACGTGTAGTTTAATTTGTGAATAATGAAATCAAGCAAGAGAGCGAATTGCTCGAAATACTTTGAAAATTTTAGATTATGCACCTGCGAGTCTCTCCTCTTCTTCTCGATGATCGCAGCTGCGACCATTGAGAATGTGGCGACGAACAACCCTAATCCTATCCTCCGCAGAGGGGAGATCATGGCAGCGATGTATCGGTCGTAGAGAGGGACGAGGAAGATGAGCATGAGGTAGGGGATGGACTGGAGGGAAGCTGGAGGGACATGGAAGGAGTTGGTGATGAGCTTGGTGTTCATGGTGGCTCCTTGTTGTACTGAGAAGGTCTGGAGTTGAGCTAAAATGGTGTTGAAGATTATGGTGCAAGCAAATATGGGGAGGACTGAAATCAGAATTTTCACTTGCTCCACTTGTCTTATTGTACATAATCTCCATGCACTCGTACTGTTGTTGTCAACTTTGATGCACGCCTTGTCCAAAAACCTGTTTTTTTTTTAAGATAGTCGATGCCCAAGATAAAAATATATATGAATTAGAAAGAAAAAAACACAATTTAATTATTTCATATGTTAAATTTTTATATTCTCTCGTGATCAAGAGAGAAATTAATAGAGTGTATATAAAGTTAATTACTTGAATTTGTTGGCGTGTGCAGCTCCAAAATTGTTTAGAGAGCCCCCGTGAAGCATTTTGGGGTCAGAGGGACAAATTTGCTTTCTATTGGAGAATGCAGCCACAAAAACCTGAAAATTAATTAAATTGATGTATATATACATGAGAACGTATCAAAAAGAAAAAAAAAATGAGAAAGTAAAGAATTGGATGGCTATATATAGCAGTGCTTCCCATATCCTATAAAGATTGTAGTTTTTTTATTTTTTTTTATTACATTTTTCACAGTATTTAATTTACAATTTATTTTTATAATTCCGTAAACATATAAAGTTAAATTATCTATATACTTCTCATCATTTGTAATCTAAATTTTATAAATTCATTTTTTTTGTTGGGGAATGTTTTTTCATTATATATCTTAGTAAAAATTTGAATTAAATATTATAATTTAAAATATCAAAGTTAAACAGTACAATTATTTTTATGGGGAATGGAGTACTATGTTTTAAGGAGACAATCAGACAATATTAATGAAGTTCATTGTCTAGGACCTAAACTGCCCCACATGTTTTGGAAAATGTGGCTTAAAATTCATTCTATTAATTAAAAATCTATTAAAAAAACTCTTCGTAGACGTTTGACATAATAATTTTTAATTAATAAGAGTTTTTTAAGAAAATTGAAAAAATATTTGTAGAAATTAGACTCTTTGATTGACCTTTTATGTATAAATTATTTGATATTGTAAAACAAAATATTGAAGAAAATAATTCATAAATTAGATGTTGAAAAAAAAACGTAACAGTTAAATTTGAACGGAAAGAGTATGAACTATTTGATTTTTTATAGATTAAATGTTGAAAATTAATAAAATGACACACATATATATATATATATATATATATATATATCTATTAATTATATGTGTATGTATGTATGTAAATATTGTAACCTCTTACTTGAGCAATGGGTGTAATGATGCTTCCTTGAGGAGGTTTGTTCCTATAATACAAAGTCCCAGAGAGCAAGGTGATGAGTCCCATAGCCATGGCGGCAGCTGAGATACTGAAGCCGACGTCCATACCGGAGTGTGTTTGGACCCAGACGAGGAGAGTTAGGGCAAGAAGCTCACCCATGGAGAAGGCAAAGTAGGCATAGTTGAAGTAGGTGGAGAGGGCCTTGGACTGCTTGGGGTTGCTTTGCATGTTGAATTGGTCAGCGCCATGAGCAATCATGTTGGGCTTCACACACCCACTCCCTAATGCCACCAAGTAAAGTGCCACAAAGAATATCAATCCCTTGAACCCTTTTGCTTCCTCACAACTCCCCCCTTGGGTCAACATGCTGCACTTTGGTGGCTTTAGTTGGGGTACATGGGCTTGAACTGATAGTAGTATGAAACCCTACATACATAATTAACGTACACATGCTTTATGTACACACATATATGGTGCAATCTTAGAAGTACAAATGATAACCATTTTGGATTAACGTTAAAAGTTGAGAAAAGTTCTAAATGGCTACCAACACTATTGGAAAATGCGTGAAAGTAAAGTTGACGACAGTTTAACCATCGGTTCATTTGGCTTGCATGTTTTCAACTTTTAATATTAAATGTTGATCAATATGTACGCACGCACGCGCGCTCACACACACGCAGATATACGTACCGAGAGCTCGAGGAAACCGAAGATGAGCATGGTCCAGAAGCTGCCGAGAAAGGAGTCGGACAAGTAACCGCCAAGCAAGGCGAGAAGGAAGATGGTTCCAACAAAGTTGGTCACAATGTTTGCTGAGTTTGAGAGCGGGAAATGCATGTCGTTTATTACGTATGTTATCAGATTGTTTCCTACCGCTGCAATCCCCATTATCTCAAACGCTTGAAGCCCTGATGTAGTTAAATTAATTAAGAAAGAAATTACAAAATAAAGTTATAATTAATTAATTAAACTAAGAATATATTGATGGTAGCTAGCTAGCTAGCTAGGGTGAAGTTAAATTGTTAAAACAATAATTAATTAATTACCAAGAACAAATGCAGCAGCTCTCATGCCTCCATGGTGGTGAGGGTTAGAAGGCCTGCCTCTCCAGTCAAGAGTCGAGTAATCTGAAGAATTAGGTTCATGAATGTTAGCCTCCTTGTTGGTATTTGGCTCCATACAGAGGCAGGAAGTTGGTGAATAATAGTATTTGATTGGGTTGTGTGATGTTTTGGTGGGTGTAGTAGGCAAGTGGCCAGTTTGTGGTGAATTTATAAAAATCCCAAATCATGAGCTGCTTCTTGCCAAGCAGGACTCTGTTTCACCAAAATGAAACAAATTAAGGATGTGGGTATAATTGCAAATGCCCCACCTCCCATTCTCTAGGCTTGTGGATCACACCTTTTCTATTCTCTGCCATAAAAAATGTTTACACTTCTAAACTCCCCAATACATATGATCTAAATTATTAAACACGTACTATATATAATAATTTCCCAATATAAAAACGACTTAAACGGGTTATTACTTTTTTTTTTTTTTTAAATATGATAACCCTAGCTCAGCGCCACTAGAGCCTTGCTTCGCCGGCACACAATCCTTCACCGGTGACTCTGTGGGTGATCTCCTCTTTCTCGATTCGTCGTGCGATCCCCCTCTTATTGTTTGCCTTTGTCATGTCGTCAACAACACCGCACATGGAGGCCATTGATTCCTGTCTTGCTAGTCTTGCGCTCTCCAAGGAAGAGGAGGTAGTTGCGATCGCTGCACTCGGTGCTACTCTTCCAAGCGCTGACGCTGTGATTACTGGCAGAGTGCTCTCCGCTAGGCCGGTTCTAACGGACCTTCTTGCCTCGTTGTTCTGTAACCCGTGACCGGAGGTTCGCTAATCGGTTAACCTGACTCCCACGACAGTGCATTCAAACATTTTCCTATTTGAATTTGATTCAATGGAGCAGGTCCATCGCATCCTGCAGCGTGGACTGTGGTCATTTAATAATAGGTTGGTGGTTATGATTGTGCTAAAAAAAGGGACCGTCCCTCTTCTCTGGAATTCAACCTGATGGATTTTTGGGTTCATATCGTCGATGCTCAATATGATTGGTTTACCAAAACAAGGGTTTATGATGCTGTTGTTGAGGCGGTCACCTACAGTTTGGTGAAGCATGGGGACTTCCTGCCTCACTCAGAGCCATGAGGTTAATGTCTTAGAGTGGATATGGTCTTAAGCCACCATAGTCTTCGTTTTGGACCTGTTTTAGATTGCATATGTCTATCTTTCTGTTTTTCGTTGTGAAGTGTTGGTTGGTTGACTTTAGTTTCTGCTTGTTGGTTTGCTTCTCTTGATTAGATAAGCTTCCCTCGCACGATCATGGTGAGACGACATTTGACTCCTTAGGAGCTTTTTTGATGTGTCTTATTAGAGATTGAAGATAAATATTGATTCATCATATGACACTTTGTGTTTTCTTCAAACTTGTTAGTGACTTTTTCTGGAGGATACTGCTTCGACCGGTGGAGTCCCAACACCAATATTTGCTATATTAGGTGCTTTAATTTTAGTTTTCTTAATCATTTAGAGTTTGTTTTAATTTGGTTGCTTTTTATAGGCACTGCGTCCTTTTGGCTACTCTATATATTAGTTCATATTATTTTTTTTGAAAGTAATTCTAAATTGACTTGCTCGGGAAAAGAAAAAAAAGAAAGATTTAACCGATATACTCTATAAACCATTCATTAGTTTTCCACACGCTTTAAGAGAAACATACGTGTCGGTGGTTTTTGGTGTTTGTTGAATTTGGACATGCCTTTTTGGGCTGCCCATGGACATAGATAACATTTCACCGTTGGTTGAGTAACTTTAGCGATGGACACATGGACATAGATAAATTTACAACCAATCCTCAAACTGATGGATTTATTTCACTTTTGTCCTAAGCAACGCAATTTTATTTGTAGACTTCATAAGTGGAGCTAATGGATCTTGTTATAACAAGCGTTTAATAACTGGTGCTCATGAACCAAGAACTGACACTTTTTTATCACTCGTATTTGGTTTATAAACATTTTTTTATCATCAACGTTTTCTTTTGCCAGATTTTGCTACTAATGTTTCGTTTGGGACGTCATTTACCACCTGTTATTTTTGCCATGGTGGCAGTTACGTCGCTAAAAACTGCTGAGATGGTTCTTCTGTGACGCTTGCGTGTCGCCATTGACCTATTTCAATCTATGTTATAGTAATTTTTTTTACAACAATTTTTTTTTTTCTTTCAATTTTACTAGGATGAAACATCATTGGCATTGTGACATTTTTCATACACAAAACGGGAACTCAAGTCCCTTACAACCCAACTCCAACAACTATTGATGTTATAATTTCTAAAAGAAATGAAATGATGATAAGACAATGGAAAATCCCCTAAACAGTAATGAAAGCAATCATCTGCCATATCATTTTATTGAAATGAATGCATATGCCATGATCCTGTAACTTGGCATTTTATTATTTCTTCTATTCTACTACAAACGAATAGTTTTGTTAATCTGTTTTCTTAATTAGGAGGAGGATACTACTTGATGTGTTATCAGAAGACAGAAGCACTAAACAAACAAACCCACATACATACATAGAGACATATATGGGCAGCAACAGTTTCCCATAAAAAAATGATGCAAGAACCAAGGATGATTATAGACGGCTTCTCAAGAGTCGTAAAAGCTGAAAACTTGAATTGTTTTTGGAAGTCGACATTAGTGGAGTGACATGGACATCTACTGAAATTTTACTTTGCAAACATTACTATCAATCAGTGGATATAGAAATAAGGCGATAGGTAAGAGTGGTTGATGTGGGAGAAATCAAAGACAAGGGAACCAAGTCAAAAAGCTTGTCGGCAGCAAAAAGAAAATACTTACTACATTGTAATGATAATGATGCTCCAATTCATAAATTCATCACCTTAACAAACCATTAGTTTATTTACCACCAAGCATTTCAATGACAATATAAGATACTTCCTCAAATCTACAACCCTATTATATTCAGAACTATAGTTAGTAGACACTAGACAGTCCTGAAAAAAATGTATACATATGAGGAAATGAAGGAAGTTGAATGATCTTGTCCACAGATTTTGGAATACTAATTCGGTTATTTCTAGAAGTAGAAAGAACAGAACTTGCAACATCTGTCTCTAAGTGCAAACTGTGCTGGCTGTTTCCACTTACTCCTCTCCTCCAGTGATTAAAGTGAAGCAGTAGCTAGCATATTAGCACTACCCTAGCCTAGCGGAGCTATCTACTACATCCTATAGGAGTAGTATTCCCTTCCCTACATACATTGTAACATTGGCATTTGGTTAACTTGCCAACCGACATGTGTAATTATAGTGTGTTTAATGAAAAGAATGTAAAGGAAAAAGGGGTGGGGGGGGTTCAAATGAAGAGGGAAGTTTGAAGGTGAAACGTGGGTGATGAGGATTGGATTGTCGGCGGAAAGAAAAAGTCAACAGACTACACTGAGTGAGGGAGTTGCAATTGCATTGCATGATGCTTTGATTTTCCAAGTACTACAATGAAAGTGAGCGGGGGACCAAGTGGAGACACCTCCTTTTACATCCTATATGGATCCCATTACTTCATCTTCTTCTTTCACACCA
>JBBYHH010694448.1:0-10083 GCA_038382905.1 Daphne laureola
TTCCATTAATACTTTCATGATTAAATATCCATTTAATCAACAATTCCCAACTTTTCATCACAACTTAACTTAATTTCTCTACGTATAAATCGTAGAATTTCTGTACTTTCCGAACCGAGGTAACCAAAATGCTAACGAAAATTCGACAGCATTTCGGCAGTATTTTCATACAACCCCCTGAAACGGAAAATAACAGAATATCCAGATCATCCAGAATTTGCAGATAGATACCAAAACATCAGAAGGTGACAAAATACCATTTTTGTCAACCTTTTTCAACTCTTTTCAACAAAACTCCATAATTACCCAAAACATCACTAATGACTTCAGCCCTTAAACAAATTTATCCAACAAATTATCTCTTTCAATTTCTAACAATGATCCCATGATTAATCTTCCAATTAATCAACAAATCCACAAATTTTCCCAACAAACAACATTAACCAAAATTCATCCACAAATTCGGTTTCAACACCAATTTTCTTTCAAATTTTATTTTCCAAATTATCCGAATTTTCACAACTTCATAATCCTCAATTTATTCATACGGTGCAATAAATGAGGCAATTCGGACAAATGAGGGAAAATTCAATTTCTCACCTAATGGTTGCCGGTGAGCTCGTCGGAGGATGGTCCACGCGCCGCCATCGCCGCCGTACGCGCCACCGTCATCGCCGCCGGTGAAATTCCCGCTGCCCGCTTCGCGCCGACAGCCATGACTTTGAAACAGGGGCGAAATCAGCGTCGCTGGAGGCCTTGCCGTCGCCGCCGCCGTCACCGGAGACTCGCCGGAGAAACGTCCAACGCTGCTCCAAGGCCGGCGGTCGCTCCTCCTTCGCGCCAGCCACCATCGCCGTCCAGCTCCGCCGCGCCGAGAAGGAAAACAGAGAACGGAGAGAAGGAGATCGGCGCTGGATCTGGCCGCTGCCGGTGCTTCCAGCTCACCGGCGTCGTTCGCCGGCTTCATCTTCGTCACGTCGCACCGGTCACAGATCGTCCGCCGGAGGAGCCATCTCATCGCGGAGAAGCCGTCGTCTGGATCCGCCGATTGCCTCGTCCACATCGCGTCCGGAGCAGATCCGTTGCGTTGAGCCACCAGCGCATCCTTCACCGCGCCGCCGCGTCGCCCTGGAGGTCCGCTCGCCGTCGGCCTCATCATCAATCGCGTCGGAGCAGGAGGAGGGACGAAGTGGATCGAAGACCAGATCTGCGATCTGCTTTTCATTTCATTTTTTTTTTCTTTCTTTTCTTTCTTTCTGTGCTTCAACTGGTACGATTGTCTTTTTAATACCGATTTTCTTCTTTTTTTTCTTTTTTCTTTTTTTATTTTTCTTCTCTCCTGCTTCAACTTATACAAATTAATTAATACTCCACCTATTAATAAACTACACACCCATTTAAGCCCACTTAATGTTCAATAAAGGCCTAAAAATTTGTCATGATTCAACCGGAATGGGTTTCAAATAAATTATCGGGTCATAATAATTGTCCAGAATTTATCTTTTTTCTCCGAAATTACCAATTTACCCTTCTGAACGCATTTTTGATAAACTGACCCGGTACTCATATTTTAATTTCCAAAAGCGAAATATCTCAAAGATAAACCTCAAATCACTTCTCGGGACTCGGGAAACATCAGAAAATGTGTCCTGCACGCTTGGACATAAAATCCTGATAATTACCGATTTTGCCCGCCGGCAATTTTTTTCAATTTCTACTATTTTTTCGGTGGTGTCTAACAGATGAACTTGGTCGTGCATATAGGAAAGAAAGAAATTGTGATTTCGGAGCTTTAAATGAGACAGAGACATTATAATGCAATAAGTTTTAGGGGATTCATTTGCCTATAGTTGTTTGCACTGGAGCTTGTTTGACATAGGCTGTTCAAATGGATAGTGTCATCATAAAAGATGCTGACGGGTTCTATGAAATTTTCATTTGGGAAACTTTCAAATAACCCCCCAGATTTTTTATAATTTACAGTTTGTCCCCTCGATTTTTAAAAATCTGCAATTATCTGTTTGAGGTTTAGTAAAATCTTTCAGTTACCTCCCTTGATTATTTGTGTTGTTAGTTGACCTTTAAGAATTATAGGGTTAACTATTCATATTATCACTAATATTTTTTATCCTAAGACTTCAGTCTCAACATTTTGCTTCTCTCATTTTTTCATCCCCAACCGGCCACTCTGCCTAGCCGTTGTTGTCTGGTCACTTTCATGACGAGGATGAGCTCAGGTTGCAAAAACGCAGGTAAATCCATGCTGCTGGGACACAAGTGATCTCTACCTGCTCGTTAACTGTTTTTTAGTATAGTTAGTGTAATTATTACTAAAATCTTTAAGAGTTAACTAGCAACACAATTGATCAAAGAGGATAACTGCAAATTTCTGAAAACCGATGGGATAAACTGCAGATTATGACAAATCTCAAAGGAGTATTTGAAAGCTTCCCTTGGAACAATTAGATTAATTTTGTTAGGGTTAGAAAAGTGTAAAGTTCATTTTAAAAGATTAACTTTTATCTTAAGAGGTAAAATTGTCATAAAAACCTATGGAGATACACTATAACTATTAAAATGGGACTTAAAAATATAAAAAATTCAAATAATATTTAAACAAAACAATAATTAAAAATATGGCACACCGCGTACACTTTACTCCTAAAAAATGGTACTCTCTCCGTCTCAAATGTAATGAAACGTTTGTTTTTCAGTATTTAATCTATAATTTTATTTTTCAATCACATTGAAATATAAATTTAAAACTTTTGTATACAAATAAAAATTTCATATGTCTATTTTATAAATATATTTTATTTATATTTTTTCAATTTTAAAATAATATAAATAAATTAAAATTAAATAAATATTAAAAATATTTAATCAAATATTTTATTATCTTTTAGACGGATGGATGGAGTAATACTTAATTAAGAAATACTAACAATTTGAATAGTAGGTTAATTAAATCAACCTTGCAATGATGACTAGCGCTAGCCTATGCATCCAAAATCAGTAATCTATTGAGGTTATAGGCTATAGCTAGCATGATCAGCCTAGAACATTATGATTAATTATAATTTCATATATGATGGCAATCATGATTGACACCATTACCCAACTCTTCTTTTACTTTTTGCATGATGCCCTCTATATATATTAACAATTCATATTAACCACCAAGAAGTACTCACACACAACAATGGTGAGAAAAAGCGGTAGATCAGTAGCCATACCTCTGCTACCAAACTCAGCGGTGCTAATGGGGCGGTTGCGGCGACCGAGGTGTAGGTGCAGCATGATACGGTTGGGGAACAAGCGACGGTGGCGACGAGGGTTCTGCCTGGGATCGAGGCGGGTGGTGGTTCAATGCGCGGCTATGTTGAGGAAGATGTTCATGGAAATTACAGCTCCAGGGCCTTTACTTGAGGCTTGCTTCTTGTACTTGCCATTCTTACGTTCACAACTCTTTCCTTTGTGCTGATCATGATGATTAGCGCTTGCTTAATTGTCTTCTTAATTACCTCTTCTTGTTTTTTCTTTAAGTCACTTTTCATGTTCTTCTGTATTTGATGCTTTTGATTATCAAGTTATATATATAAGGGGCAGCAGTTTCCCAAGCTTTCAACTCTAAAAGGAGAGGAAAGTTGTATTTGAATAACGCACTAGTAAACTGTATGCACCTGATCGATCAATTCAGTAAAGTACAAGGAGTATAATGTTGGCATTAAAAAGAATTAAGAAGGATTACATAATAAACTTTGAGGAAATTATGTGTGTGTAGCAAGTACTCTCAACTTAATAATACTCCAATAATACTCCCTCCTCCCTTCAAGAAAAATAGCCTCGTTTTACCAAAACATTTTACAATATAAAATTAAATACAAGTATTACCAACATCCCAAAACATTGTAATTTTTTTATGTCAATTTTAATTTAATTTATCTATATTTTTCCTCTGTATAAGAGAAACTCAATAAATATGTTTGTAATGCAAAGATATCAAAATATTATTTTTATATAAAATATAACAAAAAAATGATATTATAAAATTAAATTAAATTAAATGCTGAAAGAAAAATGTCAATATTTTTCGAATAGATTGAGTAATCTTTATGGAATTAATAAATCGATGTTTAAAATTCAAATATCGTTAATTTTTCTATATCATTGATTTGAAAGTAATTTAAAAATTCAAATATCTCAAATTAGTTTTGAATAATAAAGTGGAGGAATATAACATTGAAAATAAATATACAAATTGGAGTATATGGAAGTACAACTACGATGACTTAATTGGCAAAGTACAAAAGTTGAAGGGCTTCTCGAACAATAAAAAAAATCTGCGATCCTCGACTTCCTTCTCCCTGACAGTCGCCGAAGTCGCTAACAGTGGCCACTGGTTACTGGCAAGCTCCGATGTTCTCTCTTACAAAGCGGATACCGTCGCTAGCCCAGCTACTCCAATCATCGACCATTCAAATCAGGTCGGTTCATCGGCGGCGCTCCAAGTCGCCGCCGTTTGCCTTGAATAAGGCCGAAGAGACATCGGAGTGGTGGATCGTCGACGGCGAAATGCACGAGATCGGCGACCATGTACCTCCAAGAGAGCGATTCATCATCCCTCGAGATAACATCCCCAACAAGCGCCGAAAGCAGCTGCGAGAACAGTTCATGCGCCGCACTCGTCTCGTTCTTAAAGAATCGGTACTTCATTTGTCACCTAGGGTTCTGACTTTTATCCCCTAATTTAATTTTTCGTTTTGCTTTTCGACGCCTACTAGATGAAATTAGGACAACGATGAGTTTTAACGCCTGTGCGGGAATAATATCTAGTGGATTTCTAATATCTTTCGTGGTTTGATCGTTTTTTTTTTGTTAAGGAGCATGAACCTTGGTGTAAAAGGTACATGGAACTGTACAACGAGCTGAGGGAAAACTGGGAAAGATTGTATTGGGATGAAGGCTACTCCAAAAAAATTGCTCAAGACCACGCTAACTATGAATCTGCGGAGGAGGACGACAAAGATTTTAACCCTTATAGGTTTGATTCAGCAAAATTCTTTACCCCGCACCCACCATAACGCTGTTATACTTTGGCTTATTTTGAATAAGTAGGATTTGCTGGCCAATGAGTAGTATAACTGCAAGAAATTACTCAACTTCAGTATGTAAGGCCAGCCAATTATTTTCAGGTCTAGTTTAATATATACTTTTGACTGCATTGGGTTAAATCTATGGCTATTCGATTCAGGTTAATAATCTGTACTTGTTTTCACAATCAGATGACTGATAATGTTGCTGTGCTGTCTTTTGCAGGAGCAGACGACCTAGCACTGACCAGTTTAAGGTAAATGTACGTTGTCATACTTCCTGAATGTAATGTAGTTGAATGACTGAGAAACTGAGAAAGCACATCAAATATCAGTAATGTTGATTGATTCTGGGCCATAGGTGCAATGCTTCGGTGTTATTAGACCTTTTGGTATTTATCTGTCTTTTCTATGTGTAAAAAACTTTATTTTGCCTATTGGACCAGGGTGTAAGAGAAAATCAGCAAGGAGACAACTGGGAGAAGGTCAATCAGATACGGGACAAGTTTGAATATGATCGAGAAAAGAGAATGAGAGAGAGAGGTTTGTTCATCTTATCTGTATACTTCTCATATTGGTCTTTCGCATTCATATAACCTGAAAACAAGTTGGTCCTTGACTTCTTTTTGAGGACCACCGACCACCCAAAAGGAAATTTCTAGAGGTCATGTAAAACTTTGATATAGTTTCAAGTGAGCTTTGTATTTTTGTTTTCCAGTAATAGTATTTTTCACAAACTTCTGTTCTAGATCAGTTGGTAGGTACTAACTTTCTGTTCTATTTGCAACACTGATCTTTCATTCGGTTCTATTTCCTTTGGAAAGCCTGTGGCATTTACTGTCTCTTGGATCAATTTTTGCAAGAACCTATTAAAGGTTGGATGTGGCTGTACTTGACAGGTGATAGGGTATTCTAAAAACTCAAATTCTAGAGCTGTTCTTCAGAGTTGTAGAATATGGAGTTGCTGCTTTCTGTCATCTTTGATTCTTTAACTTGGTGTTTGGATAGACATTGAGATATACTCCCTCCGTCTTAGAAAAAAGTGGCTCGTTTCCTTTTTAGCATTTAATCTATGCGTTTTTTTCCTTCAGAATTCTAATATAGGAAGTTAAATAATTTATATGCACATGATAATTTAACATTTGTAGTTTCTATTTTTTAACAAGTTCTTCATAATGATAATTTCGGTATAACACAACATCAAAAGTCAGCCAGTTTTTTTGGGATAGAGGGAGTATCGTATTGCACCTGCCCTGATGAGTATGATTATGAAGTTTGAACATTCTCTAGAATTTATTGGGTAACATCATGTGTCTATATGCTGTTCTAGCATCAAATACAGTTCACGGAAAAGAAAAATTTCGGGTCTGTAATCTGGTACATATGTTTTGCCTATGTTAGACATAATAAGTAACAAGCCCAGCAATTCTCGGTGACCAAATGCCCAGTCAAACTCTTGATTCTTAATTTTTTTGGCTGAAAAGGTCAATTTCTAATATTACTACTATATGAGAATCAATCTGTTGGAAATTGGCCAAGTGTAATTCTCATGAGTTGTGAGAGCTGTGGTGAAACATGTATCCTTGCTTTGTAGATAGGGATGAGCTAGCTTAGTAGTGTCAAACAAGTTATTCCATGACATTGTGATCTCCTGCTAGTCTACTGGCCTAAAAGATGTCTAGCGGAGGTGTATTAATCAATGAACTCCTGAAGCCATGATTTCCCATCACATTATTCTTTCGTAAGAAGGTTGCGACAGAAAGGGCATCCGCCGTAAAACTTTGTCATTATGCCTTTGTATGAATTTATAATGAGCAATTAGTTGCCACTATAAACTTCATGTTACCGACCCTAACATAGTTGGGATTGAGGTGCTGTTAATAATGATGATGATGACAAAATGTTGATATTCAAATTTTTATTTTTCCATTGGACTTTCGCTGACTGAAGAAAAGCCTTTCATAAAACTAGACACCCCTATAACCTTTGTAACTAAAGCGTAACGACAACATCCATCCGAACTAAATTTGACTTTTGAATTCTTAAGTAGTAGCTAAAGGTATGAGGCCTTACTGTTTTCTGTTACATATGTTCCTCTATGTCATGTAAGTTAAACTGAATATGAACAGAATCTAATGGTGGTGATCATAGTGCAATTTTTTTTCTTCAGGAAATCTTGTAATTTGAAACCTCGTGCTAAAAATATGCATCGTGCATACATGTGTTATCCTGGTTAGAAGTTTTTAATCATGATGATTGATGTCTTTGCTGCAGCATTTGCACCAATGAGGGGAGAACCAGATTTGCAGCAAACTTACTTGGATTTGAATGATAGGAGCACCCAGAAGAACCAGCCATTAGACCTGGAGAAATACTTTTCTTCAGATGAGAGCGATGGGTAAGTACGCCCAAGGATCGTGGAGCAACATGCCGAAACTTAGGGGAGAAGGCAAGAAGATAGTCCTGTCCTGTCATTAGAAAGAGAACGCTAGGTAAAGTTCAGATCTTCTACCTACAAGCAGCAAAGTATCAACTTTGTTCATTGGTTCGTAGTTGAAGATCGTGATCCATCATCAGGAGGAATCGTTTGAAAGGTTTCAGATGTACAGACAAGGATTCTAAAGAGGAGAGGATTTCGTGAACCATGAGTTTGCTGGAGGAGTTTTTGAGGCATGCTTACATGAATTTTCTTTCTCGTTTTTTGTATTTTTCTGAGAAAGGGTGAAAATGTGATGTAGGCAAGTTAGAGAAGGATTTTGAGAAGGTATCCTTTATTATATAGGCACTCTTTTGTCTTGGGGTATCTCAGATTAAGCCCTCAAACCCTAGATTTATTTCCAATTTAGCCAAGGTAGGATTTGGAGAAGACAGGATGTGGGTGACAGAACCAGAGATGTTGACATTTTTTATCTGTTCCAAGTGTGGGAACAGATTGTGTTCTACGTTGCGTCAACGCCAACCACACTCAGAGTTCCATCTGCCTGCTTCAATGGTGATTGATGTGAACCCATTGAAGCAACTTCCACACGTCTGTCTCGTGTGGTTTAACTCTGCGGACACCTCGCATTAAGCAATATACTTCCTCCATCGCAAGTTGTTTGAGCATTTTTACCGGGAAAATGTTTTTTTTTTACCATCAATATTTGATAAAAGAGTTTTTTTTTACTATTATTTTTAAAAATGATCATATTTTACAATTAAATTTTTTATCTTTGGTCTCTTTTTACTATCAATATCTATTTTTTAAATCATATTTATCATTATGTCGTTAACTGAGAAAATATTCTTAAAATATTTCATAACAGATTATATTTTTATGATCAATTTGATCACATTCTTAAAACTGAAGAAATTAATCTAAATTTATAAAAATTACAATCCTATCCCTTTATAAATTAGTTACAGTCTTTATCTCATTTGTATTTCTCAGAAGTAAGCTTATGCTCTTTGCATGCTCTACTTGTGCTCTTTTTTTTTTTATATGTCTATTAGATACATGTCACTATGTAAGCTAAATGTGTGCTGACAAACTTTTACAAGGGATCGATACATGGGCTTTACCCTGGACGATGGAGAATCTTTTGTTGCATCAAAATTCATATTTATTTTATAGAGAGCCGACAAAGAATTTCATATATATTGATAAAAATAACTTTCTTAATTTGGCTTACTCACTTGTTGAAATAATGGCTTACAAACAACTAGAAAGATGAAAACTGGTGGAGATGAGGCGGAAGTGAAACAAACAAATAATATTCTGCTCTCTTTGTCCCTCTGGTCAAATCGTGTTAGGAGTCTCAAATTCTAGAAATTTATTTCCTGAATTTATACGTTAAATACAGTCTGAAATAGAGAAGCCTCTTAAAATTTTAAAAAAAAAATCACGACATAGGATAGTTTGTCCTGTTGTTATTATTTTATTTTATTTTTCAGACTGTGTTCGACACATTAACCGTTTACAAAAAATCAACTCCTTTTTCGATTTAAGATGAGAGAGAGAGATTTGATAGAGAAATTTCAAATATGTGTTAGCTTTTGTTAGTTTTTTTTGTAGAAAGTGTTCAAAGAACACAACAATCTTTTTTCTTTCTTTTCTCACTCATTCACTAAAAATTTCATTTTTTATTATTTTGTGGTCTGATGGTAAAAAAAATAGTAAAATAGAAAGAGAAAAAAAAATGAACAACATCATATTCATATGTGATATATTATTTTCACCTTATTATAATACAAATTCTCTTATATAGTGACGGGTTATCATATATAAATACGTGATCATCATCAATCAGCATGTAAACACGATAATCAATCACAACCAAATGACCATCAACGATTCACAATTAATCAAATTTTATCAGAAAGTAAAGTCTTGTGAGGCAAGCAATTAGCTTATGCCTTAGGATTGATTCACTTGATTAATTAGGTTAAAGATTACAATCAGTATATAAAGGAATGAGAGTTCTATTCCTAGTTACAATAGGATTCTACACAGTCCAGCTTGATAGCTTCAGGCAGAAGCAAAGGCTGGCTCTGACTCTAACTCTCGAGTAGGCTAACTGCATTAGGAGTCCTTAGGTAATGTAAAGATGAGCAAGTAAGGACTTGAGTTTCAACACCCCCTTTCAAGTTGGAGGATGGTTGCTAGCAGTAAACAACTTGGACACCAGGTACTGAAACTGATCTGAGCCCAAGGCCTTTGTCAATATATCTGCAATCTGTTGAGTAGTGGGCACATGTTGTGCAATAATGACTCCAGACAGTATTGTCTCTCTCACAAAATGACAATCAATTTCTATGTGTTTTGTCCTTTTTTGAAATACTAGATTGTATTATAGAACAAACGAAACCAAAACTAAAAAACCTCCTCGTCAAAATTCATATTTATTTTACAGAGAGCAAACAAGGAATTCCATATATATGATAAAAATAATTTTATTTGGCTTACTCACTCGCTGAAACAAGGGCTTACAAACAACTAGAAAGACGAAAA
>JBBYHH010694459.1:0-10083 GCA_038382905.1 Daphne laureola
AGAGAAGATCCTTGATAGATTAAATTCCTGGACCACTAAGTTCCTATCATATGCTGGAAGAATTCAGTTGGTCAATTTTGTTATCTTTAGTATTCAGAATTATTGGTCTCTTATTTTTCCATTACCTAAAGGTTTTTTGAAAGATATTGAGAGTGCTTGCAAAGCCTTTATTTGGTATGGGAAGATTGGTTCTAGAAAGTCACCTGTTTCTTGGAAAGTTGTTTGTTGCCCTAAGGTTTAGGGAGGGTTGGGGATTTATTCGGTTATTGCCCGGAACATTGCAGAAGGTGCGAAAAAAGTATGGAGACTATTTCTTGATAAAATGAGTCTTTGGGTCCAGTGGGTACACAACTATTATATTAAAGGGCAGGACTTCTGGACTATAAATTTTAAGACGAGTGCTTCCGTTGTGTGGAAACAACTCCTTGGGCAGTGATGAAAGTATATTTTATATATTTTTTAGCTCACCTTTTATGCTTAATTATGATTATAAATGTTGGTCTTTGTACATTTTTTTGTGCTAAAATCATGTAGTAACTTCAAGTGGCAAGTTTGGAGTAAAATGAATTAAATGCAACAAATTTTGAAGCCTTTGGAATAAAGTGAAAGAAGGAGAAAATATTGAAGGGTTGAGTGTAAAAGAAACATGGAAATTGGGTTATTTGGGCAAATATAAGAAAGTTAGATGACACAAATGAGGTTCAACCCATTTTTAGGGATGCTTCTTCTTCAGCTCATCTTCCTCATTGAGAAGGAGAAGCAGATCGAGTAGCCAGAGAGAGAAGAAGAGGCCAACCCTTAGCTGGCTCCAGCGCAGCCTCGCCGGCCGTCCGCCAGCCACCTCCGACCTCCGACCACCGGCGACCCTCCCTCCAATTGGTTGCACCACCATCACCAGGGCAACGGCTTGATTTTGCGAGAAATCTAGCTGCTGCCCATTACTCCGTCAACAGGAGCTCAGCTCACCTCCCACGTCATTGGAGCTCCACCGTAGCGCTACAATCTCCCATAGAAACGCCCCAAGCTCTGATGCTTCTTCTCTGACCATTTTCCGGCTAGTTTTTCTTGCCTCCCATTTTGATTGTTTCTAAAACTTTAATTTCAGATTTATGTTAATTTAATTTAATTTTTCCACAACTGTTACATCTTTAATTATTGTTGATTTGTGAATTATTGTGTGAATTGTTGGTTGAATTAGTGTAGAAAATTTGGACCACCTCGGGTTCGGGTGTTTGTGAATTGAATTGTTTCAAACTTGTTACGTTTTAGAAATTGATGATTTTAGGTTGCTTGATTGGTAGATAAAACTTGATATTTGCATAAATTTATGGGACCACATGTTTATATTTATTTAGTGTTCAGAGAGTACTCGAGAGATATTCGTTGAATGTAGGTCACGAGTTGAGCACGAGTTTTTTGCTCTGGTCTAGAGATTCGGAGAGGATAGTTAGGAGAATAAGGTTTGTTCATAATGATCTTCACCTCGATGCAAGGTAAGAAATTGTTCTTGGTCGAGGTAGAAGACAAAGTTCTGTGACTTGAGAAAGATGGAATAGTCATTTGAATCATCTTCTCATTTATCTATGATTTCTCATCATTGTCATTGATGTATATGCGTCACTAGGAGCTTATTTTATGCTTAACTATGGTGTGTGTTCGAGTTAGAAATTTCACATGCACATGGTCACATGGTTCTCGGGAACAAACGCGAAAGCGATCTTCCTGAGCTTTGACCGAAAAGAAAATTTGGGTGGTTTGTCAAATCACTTAGCAATTTATGGTTTGTACTTAAAGCCCTCTTGTTGGTGCGGGACGAGAGATCGATCTCGATCATCGTGTAAGTAAGCGACTCAAGAGATGTCGGTAGTTATTGAATCCACTTCCTCTAGCAACAAATATAAATCATGCTTATTTGAAATTCATAAAGCATTTGACCTGATACCAGAGGTGGTTATCTATTTATTTTTATGCATTAGATTAATTTAGTTGAGATTAACGTAATTGAGTATGGTAGTCTAGCTATTTAGGATTTTGCACATCTAGTCACTGTGGATTCGACCCTTACTCATCGAGTGCTACACTCGACTCGTGCTACACTCGACTCGTGCACTTGTGGGTATGTAAGGTTTTGTTTGCCTGACATACGTCAATAGAAAAATGGCGTCGTTTCCGGGGATTAGTTTTGTGTGAATGCTATTGTAGTTTTAGCTAGTTTATTTTCTTGCATTTCGGTTTATCTTCTTGGTTTCTACTCTTTCTATATTTATTTTGCAGGTACTTTTGTTCATGCTACTGATGGCACGGCACGACATCTACCTAAGGTGGAGAGCTCCACCAAGCTTGAACCCTCGGTAGTTGTTCGTGATACTAGACGGGAATGGTGGAGTCAATGATGCATACAGAGGTCGGTACTGAGGTCGATCAGACCAAGCCACCTTGAGATTCGATACTGATGGCGAAATCTTTATTCGTGGAGGGAGTAAAAATGGGGGCCTAACTTGATCCTTTAGGTATGATTCCTCATTACTTTATTTCTATCTTCTCTGAGCATTATTTATTATGTTACATTCTAAGTTGGGGGGAGAAATGTGTTTATTTGTATGTTGAGGGTACCGACTTCCTTGGATGTACAATGCTTACTCGATTTACAAGTTGATTTGAGGTTTCCTGATTTTGTTTTCTTGTATGTAAATTTTGGAACTAGACCATTCCTTGTTCTTGATGGATTGAGGTAGAGAAATACCTTGTGAGGATTTGAGCCGATTCTTCCTATTGTCACATTTGTGTGATTTATTGTTCATGAGAGTGTCTCCTTTTACACTTGAGCTGGAACTTGCATATTTTTACGATTGTGAGCTTACATGTGTTGTATGTGAACTTTTGATGATGATGGCAAATTAGGTGGCACCACTTTACCAAATAGCCAACCCGAGACAATATTTCCATTAGATGAACCTCTTAGAGCCTTTATAGCTTTGTTTTATTGCTTAACCCTCATAATGAGCATTTCCTTGATTTTATCCTACTCTTTGTCCTTGGAACTTATTGAGCATATTTTCTTATAGACTAGGAAGAGTTGGATATATTTGTGTATGAGAGTTATTTTGAAAAACAAGTTTGAGGGAGTTATCATGTGTTGGTTAAGCGATTACAAGTGTTGATGTTAGAGTGACAACTTTATGGTTGAGTTATATTTGTACACTATTCTTGATTATTGTTTGTGTTGTGTATCATCTCAAGAAAATGGCAATGCAAGAACTTACAAAGTGCTCCAAAAAAAATTAAAATGGAAAAAGAAAAGAAACAAAAAAATGAGCAAATAAAAAAGTGGGATGATGCACTTGTACTTTATTTTTATGATCAAGAGTTAGTGTCCACTTGAGGTATTCTTGGTGTTGACATTACTTGAGTATTTGGAACTTTTTTATCTTTTATTGAGTCACATGTTGGGTGGTATGCTTAATTGATACATTTTTAGTTGCCCATGGCTTGTATGCTTAATTTGTTCCATTTAGCTCCATCATTGAAATGGCATTCAACCGAAAACCATGTCTCACATAACCGAGCCACATTACAACCAAAGTAAAGACCATTATCACTAAGTTTACATACAACTCCCTGAGGGGATTTTTAGTAGGGAAGCTTAGGTTATCATGCAAGCTTATGTTCGAAAGTGTTTAATCGAGACCACATCACACACTTACACACCACTTCTCTCTTAAAATATTGGAGTGCAAACACTAAGGGAGTGATCCCTTACCTCAACATCAAGAGTTCTTATTTTCTTATACTTGATTTTCTACATTCAAGTAAACTTGATCAATTTTTTCCTTAAATTACAAGTAGTTGAGTAAGCATTGCCTACATGATTAGAGAGTTGCATTGCTCGGGACTAGCAATGATTTAAGTTGGGGGGTGTGATGAAAGCATATTTTATATATTTTTTACCTCACAATTTGTGCTTAATAATGATTATAAATGTTGGGCAAGTTTGGAGTAAAATAGATTAAATGCAACAAATTTTAAAGCTTTTGGGATAAAGTGAAACAAGGAGAAAAGATTAAAGGACTGAGTGTAAAAGAAACATAGAGAATGGGTCATTTTGGCAAAAATAAGAAAGTTAGATGACACAAATGAGGTTCAACCCATTTTTAGGGTTGTTTCCTCTTCAGCTCATCTTCCTTGTTGAGAAGGAGAAGCAAATCGCGCAGCTAGAGAGAGAAGAAGAGGCCAACCCTTAGCTGGCTCCAGCCCAGCCTCGCCGGCCGTCCACCAGCCACCTCCGACCACCGGCGACCCTCCCTCTAGCCGGCTGCACCACCATCACCGTGGCAGTAGATTGATTTCACGAGAAATCTAGTTGTTGCCCATTACTCCGTCAACAACAGCTCAGCTCGCCTCCCATATCACCGGAGCTCTACCGGCATGCTACAGTCTGCCGGAGAACCACCCCAAGCTTCGATGCTTCTTCTCCGACCATTTTTCAGCTAGTTTTGCTGGCCTCCCATTTTGGTTGTTTCTAAAACTTTAATTTCAGATTTATGTTGATTTAATTTAGTTTTTCCACAAATGTTACATCTTTAATTATTGTTGATTTGTGAATTATTGTGTGAATTTTTTGTTGAAGTAGTTTAGAAAATTTGGACCGCCTCGGGTTTAGGTGTTTGTGAATTGAATTGTTTCAGACTTGTTACGTTTGAGAAATTAAGGATTTTAGGTTGCTCGATTGGTAGATAAAACTTGATATTTGCATGAATTTATGAGACCACATGTTTATATCTATTTGGTGTTCGACGAGTACTCGAGAGATATTTATTGAACGTAGGTCACGAGTTGAGCACGAGTTTCCCGCTTCGGTCTAGAGATTCGGAGAGGATACTTAGGAGAATAAGGTTTGTTCATAATGATCTTTACCTCGATGCAAGACAAGAAATTATTCTTGGTCGAGGTAGAAGAACAAGTTCTGTGACTTGAGAAAGCTGGAACAGTCATTTGAATCCTCTTCTAATTTATCTATGATTTCTCATCGTTATCATTGATGTATATGCGTTACTAAGCGCTTGTTTTATGCTTAACTATGGTATGTGTTCGAGTTACAAATTTCACGTGCACATGCTCACATTGTGCTCGGGAACAAGCGTGAAAGCGATTTTTCTGAGCTTTGACCGAAAAGCAAGTTTTGGTGGTTTGTCAAACCACTTAGGAATTTATGGTTTGCACTTAAAGCCCTTTTGTTGGTACGGGACAAGAGATCGATCTCGATCATCGTGTAGGTAACTGATTCGAGAGATGTCGATAATTATTGAATCTATTTTCTCTAGCAACAAATATAAATCATACTTGTTAGACATTCATGAAGCATTTGACCCGATACCCGAGGTAGTTATCTATTTATTTTTATGCATTAGATTAATTTAGTTTAGTTTAACGTAATTGAGTATGGTAGTCTATCTATTTAACATTTTGCACATCTAGTCATTGTGGATTCGACCCTTACTCATCGAGTGCTACACTCGACCCATGCACTTATGGGTATGTAAGGTTTTGTTTGTTTGACATACGTCAATAGCAGGTAGCGTACTATTTTTTACTATTTCCTTCAGTCGAGTGGTGGATCCTTCTCAATGAAGGAGGCTTACTTGGAATGTTCTGAAAATTTCGATGTTGTTAGGTGGAGAAACTTGGTCTGGGGATCTATGCATGTTCCGAAGACCTCAGTTATAGTGTGGCTAGCTATGCGGGATCGATTGGCTACCTTTGATAGAGTGGTTTCTTGGGGAATTGACATTAATTTTCCATGTAAGTTGTATAATTCTTTCGTGGAGTCTCGGAACCATTTATATGTTGATTGCTGGTTTTCCAAAAAAGTGTTCATTGTAGTTATGTTCTCCTGTAAGGTGAAAGACTTCCCTTCTGAGTGGGATAGCTTTTGTGTTTAGATTTCTAAAGTTTGCAGGGGCAAGTCCATTAAAAATTGAATTAGAAGAAGCCTAGTTTTTGTGGTCATATATTTTGTGTGAATTGTAAGGAATAATAGAGTTCATACTTTCAGTTGTACAGATTGGAAGACTTTAGTTTCTAAATGTATAGATATTGTGCAACTTAGAACATGGATTGACATAGAAGTGTTGTTAGGGTGATCTGTATTTTTGTGAGCATGGTCCATGCTACAGATCACTTAGAGGAGCTTTAGCTTTATTTTGTCTCTTGAGTTTTCTCTTTTTGTAAAGCCTCAGGAGTTATCATGTGTAAGTAGTGCTTAACTTGCTATCAATGAAATCTGAAGATAGTTTCAAAAAAAAAAAAAAAAAAGGTGTCAAGGAGTGTTACCACAACTAACTAAGAATGAACTTAGATAAAAGTAGTTCCAAATGACCATTTTACACACATTTGAGCTCTCTTGAGCTTCTTTCAGCTCAATTGAGCTAAGGTTAGCTACTTATAGCTAACTTGAGCTCGAGTTAGCTACCTTTTAGCTAACATGAGCTACGGTTAGCTACTTCTAGCTAACATGAGCTAGAGTTAGCTACGTTTAGCTAACATAAGCTGGGGTTAGCTGCTTCTAGCTAACTTGAGCTGGAGTGGAGCTGACTACAGCTACTTCTAGTTGGAGTGAGTTAACTTTGAGCTATATTTAGCTACTTCTAGCTAAGATGGTTGATGTCAAGCTACTCCCAGCTCCTTTGAGCTGGAGTGAGCTGGCATGAGTTGAGTTGAGCTAAGTTCAGCTACTTTTAGCTGGAGTTGAGCTAAGAGGAGCTACTTATAGCTACTCTTGGGCTGAGAGAAGCTAAGTTTAGCTACTTCTAGCTTAGCTAAGCTGATATGAGCTAAGACGGTCTACTTCTAGTTTCCCTCAACCTATGGTGAGATAAGTTCAGTTACTTCTAGCTGAGTTGAGTTGAGGTAAGCTACATATAGCCACCTATGAGCTCAGACTTAGCTCCATGAGATCAAGTACCATCTCAAAAGCTCTTGGTGCACCAAGAATTCTAACAACAAATGCATGCGCCTGAGCTATTACTGGCCAATATTGACAAAAGATACACACGACTTTGTCCAAAAGTGTCATCAATGCCAAATCAATTCCAGATCCCAACTATTACAATCTACCGAGGTTATCACTGAGACATACCCAATCTCATTTTCCCTATGGGGCCTCGACCTCATCGGGTCACTGTCCAGAGCACCAAGACAGTTCAAATTCTGCATCATGGTAGTAGATTACTTCACCAAATGAATCTAGCTAGGTTGAACCTCTGACAAGGATCACCTCCACCAAGGTTGTCAAATTCTTATGCCACAACCTCGTGTCAAGGTATGGCTCCCCAAAGGAAATAATCACAGACAACGGCACCCAATTCACTATCCAAAAAGTTAAGGACTGGTCAAACAAAATGAATATTCAAATGTTATATGCCTCAATCATCCATCCACAATCAAATGGTCGAGTCAAAGTCACCAACATATGTTGATTTTAAATCCACCATTAACATGTTGTACATGTTATTCAGTCTCAATCATTGGTAATATGTACATATACATCCCATATCAATTTCGGATTTTATGTAAATTCATAGCATGATGTTTTTTGTCTTATGATGCTTTCATCATTTCAAGGACACATCAAGGAAGAAGGGAGAAGATCCTAATCATACTACTATGATTAGAATGTGTACCTTACTCCTGGAAATCAGCATAAGGATATTTATCCTTACTCTAAAACGTATGCTCTAATCTTCTTGTCTTGATGAACACCAAGAACACCTTGAATGTCTTAAAGGTTATGGCCAGTTCATGTTGATGATGAGAGGGCTGATTTTTTATGATAACAAGGGGCTGGATGTGTTGAAGAAACACACTTTAATCCACCCAAAGTGCTCTTATAACACTTGCAGAATTTGGCCTTGAAAGTGAGGAAGAAGATGAAGAAGTGTTTTGGAATAACTTCAAAAGTATCCAAAGGTGTGTGGTTTGGCTGGCCTCTCCTCTCTATTTATAGAAAGGACTTACTAAGAAACTTCTCCTAAAAGTAGCTCAGTAACTACGTTACTTAACCATTAAGTAACATCACTTACTTAGCCACTAAGTAACGTAAGTTAGTTACTATGTCACTTAACCATTAAGTAACGTCATTTAATTAGCCACTAAGTAACATAACTTAGTTAGTACATTACTTAACCATTAAGTAATGTTACTTACTTAGCCACTAAGTAATGTAACTTAGTCACTATGTTACTTAACGAGTAAAGTCCATTTTTAGTCCCTTAACTTTAACATGTGTCCTATTTAAGAATTCATCCTATTTTAATCCTGAAATTGGGTTTTTTGTCCTGTTTTGCTCTTACCGTTAAATTATCTATTAATTTTTTCGTTTCTTTTTCTATTTTACAGAAATACCCCTATATTTATCAAATATTTAATAGAAATATGGTCATTCAATTTTTACCTTATTTACATACAAATCCTTACAATTTTTTTCTCTAACACTTTACTCTCTCTCCCTCTTGGTCTGGTCATCTCCTTCCCCTGTATCTCCATTTCCAGTTAACTCCAATTCCCTTCTCTTTTTTCTCAGATCTTGTTGATTATGTTACTACTGGTCATAAGAAAAACTATGAGTTAGGCACCAAAATCCGATTTCAATTTGTCAAAAAAACAAGACTTAAAGATCTCTTTATTTTTAGATTTTAAGATATCTTTAATCATTTATAAAAAAATCTCTTTAATAAAAAATAAAAATAAAAAAACTTTAAGATCTCTTCATTTGCAGTAGGCAATGATTTGACAAGTCAGGTACAAGTTGATGGATGACGGCGGTGGATCCTGCCGAAGGGAGCATTAGAGGTCGACAAATACGTGGGAGGCGTTGCAGTTACCGATCTAAAGTTCTGGAAGGCTGATCCGTCGATCTAGTTGGCCGATCATGAGATCTGGAATGTCGATCTGTCGATCTAGAGATGGACAGGGAACGGTGTTCCGGCGGTCGGGGAGCACCGATGTGACTTTTTTTTCCTCCTGAACATGACCGAGTTGAGCTTGCACCCTTTATCTGACCTTCATCCTCTTCTTCTCAATCTCTTCCTCTTTAGCTCTGAAAGAGGCGAAAACCTTAGTCATGATCTGTGATTTTGAAACGGGTCTGCAGCTTGTGGCTGGGCTCATCAGCGGCGGTAGGGGGACATGTTAGAGATGGAACTGCGAAGAGGATGGTCAGAGGCTTCAATTTTTTTTTCTTCATTTTTAGCTTTTGGATGCATTAATCTGTTTATCAAGTTTGTTAATTCTTGATTTTAATGAAAGTTATATTAATTCGATGAAGCTGGCAACGATTCTTCTTAGTCTTCTTCGTAAGAGTTTAATTGGGGCAAGTAACCTGTGCTCATCACCATCATTACCGGTGTTGAACTGTATGATGGAGCTTAAATGTACAACAAAACTAAAACTGTACTTAAAATAAAAAAGAAAGATGTTCTAAGGTAAGGATTGTTGGGAGCAGAAAATAAAATATTCTCGATTAAAAACAAGCTACCAATTTTGTTGGGTAAAGATTCACATGTTCTATTTTCAATAAAAAAACAAAGATTAACATGTTGTAAACCAAGAAAATGTGGTGAGCTTCAATGGAGACGACGTTGTTGGGGATGGGAAATGTTAGGTTAGGGTCTGTGTTCTGTAACTTTGTTAGGTAAAGAGAGAAAAAAAAACTAAGGGACTTGTATGTACATTTATTGTAAGTTTAATGATTAGATTTATATTAAAGATGTAATTAGGTTATAACTATAGGCGTATTTGAGTAAAAATAGCAACAGAAAAGGAGCCATTAACAGTTTTTTGGACGGAAGAACTAAAACAGGACAAAAATCATGATTTTAGGATCAAAGTAGGACAAATTCTTAAAAGGGGACCAAAATAGGACACTTGTTAAAGTTAAGGGAATAAAAATGAACTTTACTAATTACTTAACCATTAAGTAACATCACTTACTTAGCCACTAAGTAACGTAACCACTACTTTACCATAACACACATTTGATCTCCTATGAACTCCTTTCAGTTCACCTTGAGCTGAAAGCTACTTCTT
>JBBYHH010694470.1:0-10082 GCA_038382905.1 Daphne laureola
GCATAGACTATGATGCATGCACATTTTGGAACAATGTTGAAATGCATGTAACTATGTATGGATGATAGACTGTGTATAACTGTTGATGTAAGTATGAATGTATGTTTGCCAGCATGTCTACTTTATCGAGGATTGCGTGCCGGAGGCCGCTTTCCTTTCGGTGTATTTGGCTTGAGTGGAGCTCAGTTAACTGTTATATAGAACTGTCTGAATTACAGGATAGTAGCGAAGTGCTGCCAAAAATTCAGAAAAAAAAATGGTAAGGACAGTAATCCTAAGTAAGTATATGAGCTGAGGGTCGGGATAAGATAATAACCCCTCGAGCTGGCTGTATGTAAGGAAGAGCGAACGTCACCGCCGCCCTCCCGATCCCGTGTCCGCTTCTGCCAGGCCGTGTATGGAGGGGTGGTGACACAAAGTGAAAGATTTTCCCCCCTTTACTTCTACTTACCGCCCTTACTGAGTTCTCCCCGGAACTCATCCCTTATTCTTCATCCCATTTCAGGAGCATTGGGAACAGAGCCCGCAGATTGAGATTCTGCCTGGCCGATTGAATTTTGTTAAGGTATTAACGATTATTCCTTGATAGTTATTGACTATACAGATAAGGGCCTTCCCGGTTTAGAATCGAAGAATGATCGGACATGGACATTGATATTCAGATCTATTGTCCAGAAATGATTGATAATGACACTAATCGTTTGACACGTATTTTGATGTAGTTACAGCAGCAGTAGAAGTAGTGTCGGGCGGGATAGTTGGTGCTTACTCAACCGCCGCCTGATCATCATATGTGCAAAGTTAAAGTAGGCTTTGTAGTAGTGGTTTTGAATTGTACATATAGCGTAGACTATCAGTTATGATGCATGCATATTTTGGAACAATGTTTAAATGCATGTCAAAAGCTATGTATGGATGATTGATGATGTATGTATATATATGTTTTGCCAGCAAGTCTACTTTATCGGGGATTCTGTGCCGGAGGCCGCTTTCCTTTCGGTGTATTTGGCCTGAGCTGAGCTCAGTTAATTGTTATATAGAATTTTCTGAATTACAGGATAGTAGCGAAATGCTGCCGAAAGTTCATAAAAAAAATTGGAAAGGATAGCGATCCTAAGTAAGTATAAGAGCCGAGGGTCGGGATAAGGTAATAACCCCTCGCGTTGGCTACGTATAAGGAAAATTGAACGTTACCGCCGCCCTCCCGGTCCCGTGTCCGCTTCCCCCGGGCCGTGTACGGATGGGGTGGTGACACAATGACCTTTGCCACCTCTTGGTCAGCTTCAAAATATTCATCACACACCAAAGTTTTCTCCACCGGTTCTTTATTTAGAAGAAAATATTGAATCTATTTAACACACTCTTCAATCACATCAATCATATGACACTCTTCAATACTCTCATTTGGTGTTTTAGATGTGTGATCAAGGCTAAAAGAAAGCTCATTATCATGAGTTCTAATCGTTAAAACCCCTTTTTCCACATCTATGAGCATCTAGTCATGGCAAAAACCTGTCTCCCAAGCATAATAGGTACTCTTAAGTCCTCATCCATGTCTAGGACCATGAAGTTCATAGGAAACAATAAATCCCCGACTTTCACAAACATCTTCTTAGATTCCTCGTGAGGAGGTGAGTGACTGGTCGGTGAGTTGAAGACAAATTGACGAAGCTTTGATTTCCCGCAAACCCAACTGCTGAAATACCAATAGAGGCATGAGATTAACACTTGCTCCTAAGTCACAAAGTGCTCTCTGGCATTGAAAAGGCTCAATTTCACAAGAGATGGTAAAGGTGAGTAGGTCCTTAACTTTTTTGGGAAACTTCCTTTGAATAATGGCACTGGCCTCTTGATGTGTGTGCAAACCCACACACATTTCATTAGTGTTTAAGGCATAAATCTCATCATTTATGCTTATTTTTCAATGTAATTTGTGCATTTTACTTGTTTTGTGCAATCTTTTGTAGATGCAAAATATTGAGGTGAAAAGGGAGTAAAATGAGCTTAATTTAGAGGTTTGGGATGAAGTTTTACAATTTGCAGAGCATCAAGGATCATCCCGGGCTAAATTGGAGAGTTGGAGATTAATGGAAGAGATGAGAGAGCTAAGTTGCACATTTGGAAAAAGAAGAGGGAAAATTCAGAAGAAAGTTGGTGCCACTTCAAGGCTATAGTTTGGCGCGTCAAAGTGGCATCATGCACAAGCTAAGGGTCAGTCTCGGGCGCAGTAAGGTGCAAGGAGGTGCAAGTCTGGAGCATTCTAGGTTCCTTTCAATACGTTATAAGGCGCAAGTTTCAGGCACAACTTAAGCCCATTTTTTGGTCAAGGCGAGACTTCGAAGTGCTAGTTTGGCGCCTAAAACTAGCGTAATGTGCATTCTTTCTCCTTTCAGTTAGATGTCATTTTCTCGGATGTACCTTTTGTAACCGAATTAGAGGCCAATACTAGGACCATTTTACCCTTTAGTTAGTTTCCTATGATGACCAAATTGGGGTAATTTAGGACATTATTAGGTTGTCTATATAGACAATTAGGGTAAGTTTCTATCATATTTTGGAGGATCTATGAATTTCATGAAGATTTTGAGCTTTTTGTGGATTTGGAACAACTTATATGCCAAGATCTTGGGTTTCGTCACGATCAAGCCTCTTGTAGTGTTTCTAATCCCTATCTCTTTATCTTTCATTTAGTTTTATCCTCTGAGCATGCTGATTAGTATGATTAGTATGATTAGTATTTTGATTAGTGAGTATTTGTTCATGATCTCCTAGGGTTTGCTTGACTTAGTCGGTAATCCATGTTTAACATGATTTATATGATTAGATATTGAATCTCTGAACTTGTTTCATCATTTATCATGTATTTAGAGTACTAGTCCTACATTGACATGCGATTAGGTATTCTATGGAATTCTCGAGAGAACTTCCATTGCATTAGACTTAGGATATTTGATTGGTTGATCATCTACGAGTTCGAGAGAACCTTAGTTAATCTATTAATAGCTATTACTTGTGTTGTATAACTCAAGATGTTTGTTGTTGGAGCATGAGAGTGGCTAATAGTAGACATTCTAGTGAGATAGAGGACGGTGTTCCAAGAGGAAACCATACCAATTATAATGCATACATCTAATTATGGATTTCTAAACATGGAAAACCCCATTAAATAGGTCAATGCTACCCTAGGAGAGCTTTTAGTATTGATTAATCTCTGTTTTTTCCTAAATTACATTTTTTCCCTTTAGTTACTTGTATCACAAGCTACTGATTTCAACACATTTTTGCACTTTCTATTGTTTACATTCGAATTTACCATCATCATACACATCCTTTATCATATCTTTAGGTAGATTACACTTTAGACATTAGTAGATTAACCCCACTCTATCTTGGGTTTGACCCTCACTTGTGAGGTATAATATAATCTATTAGATTGTGCTAAGTGAGGTTATAAATATAAAATTTGAGAAGTGATTGATTGTTGCATACTTTGTTGCATCACCTCTCTCACACTTCAAATTTTAGAGCCATTGCCGGGGAGAGTGTTTGTTAGTCTGTAGTGTCTTTTATGTTATTTTACCTTTCTTTTTGTTTTCCATTTTACTTACTATTTTTGGTGAGCTTTGTTGTCTTTTTTGTGTATAGGTACTGACCTTTTCATGAGAAGAAGGCTGATGTTGCCTATAATCCCACACGAACCGAAAATAAAGCATACATTGAGAAGAATCTGCAATCAAGTGAGGATGAAAGATTTCGTACCTCTGAGTGGGAATGGAAGGAATGGCAATATTAATGGCCAAGAAGGGCTAGGATAAGAGTTAAATGATGAAGTACTAGGAAATAGGCTAAATGGTGTACCTAATGGGAATGAGAAAGAAGTTTCGGTAAATGGTGATGCTGGAAATGCAAACTGACAACAACAAAATGGAGGTCCGAATTTTGTGAACGAATGTGCAAATGGCCAGCAAGGTGAAAAGAGAACAGGGCCTACACTTTCCAATATGTTTGCTCCACGATTTGGAAATCAAGAGGAGAGGTTAATTCATCCTACACCAGTGCAACATGATTTTACAATCCCGGGGCACGTGTTTACATATGTGGAGAGACATTGTTTCTATGGTCTAGCCAACAAGGATCCTAATGAGCACTTATATTAGTTTTCATCATATGCAATACCATCGAATTGAGAAGAGTATCCGAGGAGGGAAAGTGGATGAGACTATTTTCATTCTCACTAGATGGTGGCGTAAAGCGTTGGTATAAGACTTTAGATCCCAAAAAAAATTGGATCATTAGCAGACCTTTTACACCCCTTTATCAATAAATATTTTCCACCACAAAAGGCATTCGAACTCAAAAATCAAATTTTATGATTCAAGGAAGACCCGGATGAAACCTTGGCCCAATCTTGGGCAAGGTTGAAAGTGTTGATCAAAAGGTATCCTCAAGCGGGACTAGACCGAGATTACCAAATATGCCTATTTTATGAGGGTCTATCAAATAGAAAATGATGGCATTTGGATGCTTCTATAGGGGTCTGGTTTATGCAGAAAGAGCCTAAAGAAGCATGAGACTTGTTGGAGCTCTTAGAAGTAAGTGAGGAGCATCGGACAAGGGATGATCGGAGAGGAGCAAGATGAGTTGGACACGGAATATATGAGGTTGATTCCGAAATGTAAGTCCAAGCTTAGATGGCAAACCTTACATCAATGGTCTCCAAGATTATGAAAAATCAAGTTCAACAACAAGCCGGAAAGCAAGTTTTAGTTGTTGAATACATGGAAGACAACAATGAAGAATGCAATTTCATGAATGACTCGACCAGACCAATAGGGGCCAATATTAGTAGGGGAGGCTTCTACAACAAGCCTTGACCCTAGCAAAACCAAATCTATGAAAATTCAGCCCCACGCAACCAAGGACAACAATAATCATCTTCTTCCAGCGGTGATCCTATGGCGAAAGTGAATGCCATGTTTGAACAACTTATGAAAAATCTCAACAAGGAAAATGCGATGAATGAGAACAAGCTTATGGATGTCCACAAGAGGATGGACGGAGAGCTAGCCAACACAAGAGCCTCTATTCACAACTTAGAAACTCAAATTGCCCAACTTGCAAATTCTATGAAATCATTGCAGAAAGAAAATTACCATCGGACACCGAGCCTAGTACATAAGAAAATTGGAAAGTATGTCATACTGTGATTTTAAGGAGTGGTAAACCATTGGTTGATAATGAGAAAAAGAAAAAGAAGAGAGAGGTAAAAGAAGGAGAGAAAATCAGCGAGGGGTCAAGTGCTGTCAACAGTGAAGAAGTGAGTTCCAAGAAGGATTTGGGAGCTCAAAAAAGCGGGAAAGGAACCCTGATCACAGTCCAAGTTAGTGCTAAACTCTCCTACCCACAAAGAGTTCAGTGCAAATACGATGAAGAGTACTTTGGCAAGTTTATCAAAGTATTCAAGAAAGTTTAAATTAATCTACTATTTTTTGAAGTCATCCAGGAAATGCCAAAGTACGTGAATTATTTTAAGCATCTCTTGACAAAGAAGAGAATATTTGAAGAAAATGAGTTGATCATCATGAAAGAAGAGGCAAACACCGTAATACAAAGGAAACTTCCAACCAAGCTAAATGATCTCAGTAGTTTCACTATTCCGTGCGACATAGGACCATTCCATTATGATAAGGCATTATGCAACATTGGGGCTAGCATCAACCTTATGCCTTGCTCGATATGTCAAAAGATGGGTTTGGGGGAAGTTAAACCATCCTATATATGTTTACAATTGGTGAATCGATCATTCACATACCCAAAGGGGAACATTGGGGATGTAATTATGAGAGTGGACAAATTTTATTTCTTGGTTGATTTCATCGTACTCGCTATGGAGGAGGATACCCGAATGCCTATCATTTTTGGAAGACCATTCCTAGCAATCGGGAAAGCTATGATTGACATGGAAAAAAGATGCTTTACTCTCAAACTGGTCGATGAAGAAGTAAAATTCAAGCTCGAGGATATTATGAAGGTTTCAAATAGGGAATTGGTAGAGTGCCTCTAGCTTACTCAATATGATATGAGACAAAGGAAAAAGGGTGAATGGAATGCAATGGTTGATAGAGAAATTGAAGAAAGAAATTGATTGAAGGTAATGGATTTGTTGGAAGATGAAGAATATGGTTGGAAGGAAATCAATGGGAAAGAAGCTACAGTGGATGAAGTACTTCAGGGCCCTCTTACTGCTGCAATTAATGAGAAGGGCAGGGGCTTCTAGCCCCTCACTGATATGATGGAGCAAGGAGACTCCATCAAAGAGGCCTGAGGAGGGCAATTGAGCATAGAAAAGGACCTTGTACAACCTCTTAAGGGTAATGTGTCTAAGGAGAGCCCTAATGGAGGACCTAGTACCACTTATTACAAGAGGAAGAAGGGAAAAGTCAAGAAAAAAATGGATTTGAAAAACTTGAAGGACAAGCTAGAGGGCATACCATTTGTCTATGTGTGGAAAATGAAGAATAACAAATGGAAAATCAAGAGGCTAACCATACTACTCCAGCACATTCAGGGATCAATTCCCCCTCTAATGATCCAACTTGAAGTCATCATCAATGCCTAGCCAAAGGTGAAAAACATGGCGCTTGTGGGAGGCACCCCAACGGTTAAAGTGTTTAATTTGTGTTTTGTGTTAATTATTTAGGTTGTTTTTAAATTTTGGTAGAATAAGGTCTAACTAGTTTTTTTAAGATGTTTCAGGGACCTGGATGTACAATTGGATAGGAAAAATGGAAGGAGAAAACAATCTTGGAGAAGAAGTAAAGAAAATGGAGGAAAAATGCATGAAGGGAAGCAAGAGGAGGAATTTGGACAAGGTGAGGAGCCAGTTTCAAGCCGCAAATATGGCGCTAGTTGGAGGACCTGGCGCTAGTATGGAGCAATTTTGAAGAAAAACAGAAAAGGGAGGCACTACTTCAAGGCGCTAGTTTTTGGCAAAAATTGCAAAAGACGCCAAGTTTCGGCGCCAGGTTATGGCACCTTGACCAATGTGAGGCGCCACTTGAGGCTTAATACTTCCAGGCCACTAGCCCTATTTCCAGGCACCAATATGGCAGCTCTAAGTGCCACCTCCCATCATTAGAAGCTCTCATGTTCCAATTTTTGCCCCCTTCAACAATTTTGTGTTCAATTCTTCCTTGAGGCACAAGAAACGTCAATTGCTCCACCACTTCTAATCCAATTGGTAAGAAACAAGCACCCAACATCATCTCATATGAAAGGCAAGGTATAATTTCTTCTCTACACATTTGCTTGAAGAACACAAGGTACAAATCTATACCTGAGCTTGAATTTGTTAGTTAGAGAGCGTCATCTGTCTTGATTACCTTGTCTTTCCTCTTAAGCATGTTTGCTGAATGTGTGATGATGTATGAGGTCTAAGCATGATTTGATCACTTTTTTTCTATGATTCATGAGTTTAATTGATGAAAAGAGAGTATGAACTTTAATTGCTTGAGAAAATGCAAAAATTGAGCTTCTTGTCATGTATTTGATTTCATGAACATCCTCCACATCACACTTATATGTTCCATTAATAATTGTTATAGTGTGATTCCATATTGAGATTTAATTTGTATGCTTCATGACATAAAAACTGAACATGACATCTTAGCTCAATTCTTGTCTTGCATATTCTCACATGATGCCTCTCTAACATTCATGATATATGCTTAGTTGTGCATTAAATCCATGGTAACTTGTATGTTCTGAATCATTGTGATTTATTAAAAAAATAGAAATCACAAATGACATCTTTGAGTGTTAAATATGTTAATACTTTTTGAGATTCACACTCCGCACCAAATGTGCTAATTGAAAAAATTTCTAGGTACTTTGAAAAGAGGAGATTGACCAATTCTTTACGTTTATGGAATTTCGGGCACAAGTAGGTGTTACGCGACCTCAAAGGCATGAATGGGGCCTCTTTGGCCCCCAAGGTATGATTCTCTGATTCTCCTATTCATTTATCCCCTTCATCGCATGAGGACATGCTTCAATTTTGGTTTGGGAGGATTTGGTGTATTGATTGATGGATATTTGTTAATCATGCCTTTGATGAGTATTGAGTCCTCAACACCTATCAAGAATCTAGTTTTATATTTTCTAGGTTATACATAATTTCTCTTAAAAAAACCCCTAAAAAACAAAAACAATTTGAAAAATACAAAAAAACAAAAAATTAAAAATTTGTAGAGGCAAGTTGAATGTAGAACATGATGATTGTTGTATGTTTGTGATGATGGAATTGCATGTTCAATAGCATAGTTTGAGTTTTTCTATTGACGGAACTTGCATGTAGGATGTCTTGTTTAACTTTGTGTGAAATCTTACTTTGAGTATTATATGGTCTAAATTTAGGACTAAAGTTGGTACTTGAGCATGAAAAATTTCACATAGAAGGGCTGGAAAATTAAGTTCATGGGAGTTGTAGGAGACTTGATTTAGCTAGCTTGTGAATGAGAATTTGCTAGGTGCGGGCCTAATACTTATACTTTAAGCTTAGTCATTTAGAGTGATGGTTATGGTCATGGACGTCAAAACTACGGCTTGGCTTAACCCCCTCTTCCGAATGTGAGGTTAAAGTACAAGTATGTGTTAAATCACACCTTAAGATAGTTGAACTTGGGATGATACTTAGACATGTAATAGGCTACACTGTTCTGGTCTATAGTCCCTTTCATAGGTACCTATCTTAAGAGCTTAGGCAACCATTCTCACACTTAGTTATAGAAGGGTGTAAAAATAGAACAAAAGAAGAAAAATGTGTAAAAACAGGAGAAAAATAAAAAGAAGAACCACAAAAAAACATGAGGTGAATGAAGAAGAAAATAGAAAAAGCAAAAAAAAAGAGTTGAGAGTAATAAAAAAGTGTTGAGCAAGTAGAAATCCACATTTACTTGCTAAATCTTGAGGCTAAATGAGTTTCATTAAAGTAGGAGTCTATGCTTTCCTCAGAGGTAATAAGTGTTGAAGTCTAATGTGCCTCTTTGGTTTTCTCAATGCAATATTCTTAGCATTTCTTCACACATTGTTCACTTGTGCAATTCCTGGAGATTTAGATCTATCTTTAAGGGCATTCAAGCTATGTTGAACATGTTGATTCCTAGTTTACACCCACACTTTGATTCTCTTGATTTGCCTACACCAAAAAGATTGTTTTTATGTAAATACAATAGGAGTGTTTGAGTTTTAGATTTCCTAGATGCTGTCATTATTCGTGACAAGCAATGATTTGGGTTTGGGGTGTGATGTGTGTGCAAATACACACTCATTTCTTTGGTGTTTAAGGCACAATTCGCATCATTTATGCTTATTTTTAATGTCATTTGTGCATTTTACTTGTTTTACGCAATCTTTTGTAGATGCACAACATTGAGGTGAAAAAGAAGTAAAATGAGCTTAATTTGGAGGTTTTGGATGAAGTTTTACAAGTTGCAGAGCATCAAGGACCATCCCGGGCTAAATTGGAGAGTTAGAGATCAAAGGAAGAGATGAGAGTGCCAAATTGCACATTTGGCAAAAGAAGAGAGCAAAATCGGAAGAAACTTGGCACCACTTCAAGGCTATAGTTTGGAACCTTAAACTGGCATTGTGGACAAGGTAAGGTGCCAGTCTCAGGCATAGTAATACGCAAGGAAGCGCAAGTCTGGAGTGTTCTGGGTACTATTCAATGGGCCATAAGGCGCAAGTTTCAGGCACAACTTGTTACACCCACACCGGAAAAATGGTGGAAATTCGGGAAAATTGCCGGAGGGCAAACTTGTAATTTCTGGGATTTTATTATTGAAGCGTGCGGGACACATTTTCTGATGTTCTCATATCCCAGGAATTTAATTGAGGATTAATTTTGAGGTATTTGGTATCAGAAGAATTAAATATGGATTTGGAGCCATTTTACCAAAATTCATTTTAGGAGGGTAAAATGGTTATTTCGGGTAATTTGACGACAATATCCATTAAGGATAATGGATTATGCTAAATAATGAAATTCCATTGTTCGGGAACTATTTTGGAACTTATTTGGC
>JBBYHH010694491.1:0-10082 GCA_038382905.1 Daphne laureola
ATCTTCAAACAAGTTTCTCTAATTTAATACCTTAATTTTTTAATATTTGAAAAAAAAATTATTATTTAAAAATTAATTATACAAAAGGAAAAATTAAAAATCAAAATCAAAATTTTTTTCATAACTAAATGGAACATTAAGAATTGCAGATATCATAAAGAGAAATTCAGCAAAACCCAGACAAGAAAATTAAAGAAAGCCACCAACACCACCAGACAACTACCACGCGGCGGTGGAGGCGACAAAGATTTAAGCTTGATCCCTTTCTTCCCGACTTTTGTACCATTATTAACCAAAAACTCCGCCGCGACTCTGATCGTATGCTTCGGCGTGTACCAAAACAGGATCTTGAATCTCACCCTTGTCGCCAAATCCAACCGGAAAACCGCCGTCCCGTTCCGAGAAACCGCTCGGAGCGCCGCCGCCGTGGTGTTGGTCGTCACCCACTTCTTAGCCTTCTTTTTGTGCCCCTGCCGGAACCTGGGGATAGTCGTGACGACGGCGGCGGTGCTGGTTCCGCCGCCGTGAACGGTGACGTTGACGGCGTCGTACTTGATTCCTTTGTCGTTGTTGGGGTTTTGGAACTGTATCATGAGAGATAAGGTGGTGTTGGCGGTGGAATTGAGAGTTTTGTTGATCGCCGGGAGGTAGAAGAACTGAAGAGAGCATTTTGGGTTGGAGACGCGGAGGCTCAGCCACATGAACAGAGCCGTTAAGCCGAGAGTGAAGATGAAGCTGCAACAACAACTAGATCCTTCGTATGAGGTCATGGTCGGCCGGCGGCTGCAAAACGCGGGCTTGGGGCTTTCCCGGTGAAGATGGACGGTTTAGATTTTGAACCTGAAGGACGTGGATGAAAGGACCACGGTGGGGTTGAAAAACATCGTGTAGTATTTTCGAATGCAGGAAAAAAAGAAGAAATTACATTAGTGGTCCCTACTACATTTGATGCTTGGTTCTTAGCTAGCCACTTCAAATTCTGAATAAAAAAAGAAATTCCATCTAAAAGAAAAAAGATAAAGAAACCGAAATTAAAAAAGAAAATTTACAAAACTCCCCTAAATTTAGTAAAATGTTCAGCTTATCTCATTTATTTTCAGAAAACCTTAAATTATCTCTAAAAAATTTAGTAAAATCTCTAGTTATCATCATTAACCATTCATGGAATTAGCTGAGCGTTAATAATTTTAGAGTTCATAAAAATGTAAATTAAGGATTAAAGTGAAATTATTTAAACGGTAAAAAATTAACTTTGCAATCTATTAAAGTCAACAGTCAAAATGGACAAAAAAAATACTAAAATGGAATACCAAATCATTAGATATGATCAAAACATGATAATACTTTTAAATATGACCAGTATATGATAAATATTATTTTTACAGAATCATAGAAAGAATTTACAACAAAATAAATTTATTATAGGATTATGAACTTAGGATGAGACTTTAATGATACAAATTCTTAAAATGAGATTACGGATAATAATTACCGATCCATTCTTTATTTACAATAAAAACAATACTTTTTTCTACTGTACGTATTCGGCCCTAATTCTGAAACAGAAATATCTCCACATGGCCCATTAACAGGTGTACTATTATCCACTCCAGACGGGCCTAGCTTTTGTCTGAGGCCCAATTCAATAAACGCGTTTCAAAGTGCACGTGAAGACGGACCCACCTATCGAAGTCCCGGAAATAGAAGCAACCTTTTCCCTTCTAATCTCACAATCGCCACCCAACTTCCACATACTTGCCAATCTAGTCACCAATCTATCTTTTTCATCCACCATTTGAAGTCAAGTCTGAGCCTATTAAACAGTCAGACAGTTCTTTGATGGTTGTATAACCAATTGAACACAGTTGGTTATTAATCCAGTTCTTTGATGGTTTTACGCTTCTTTTTAGGTGTTTTCATTTGAAAGTTTATGTGAAAAATATGAAAAAGAAGTTGATATTTTTCAATGTGAGAAAACGAAAGTTGGGAGGGAAAATGAAACTTTTAAAATCTTGTGATATAAAGTTTGAGAAATAAGAAGAAAAGAGCACAACTCTAATGTGATTTTAAATCCTATGTTGGTTGTGCAATCAAGATGGTTTCGTAACTAGTGATCTAGAATCAAGTTAGTTGGTTTGATCCGGATTAAATGGACTAGGAGCGATGGTGTTTCTTGCCATGTGAAATATTGGTTGAAAGTTTTGGAACATTTTTAATTTAGGCACCCAGGGGATAAACGAGTCGAGTCGAGTGAAGCTTGAACATCACTAGTTCGAGTTTGAGTTCGAATTCGTGACAGTCTGCTTGAGTTCGAGTTCGTTCGAGCTGAGCTAAAAAAAAATGGCTCGAGCTCGGTTCGTCTAATATTCGAGTTCGGCTCGATTGTTCGTGAACTCGAAAAATTTAAGTATTTAATTAATTAAAATAGAAAAAAAGTAAGGACTAAGTTGTAAATTATTCCAAAACCGTCTTCTATCTTGGGTTCGTGGCTCGTGAAGCTCGGCTCATTTAATCTGGTTCGACTGTTCGAGCTCGAGCTAGCTCGTGAATGACTTGATTCGTTTTATACTCCTAACTCGAATTGGCTTGTGAGCTGGCTCAAACATAACCTTAAAGGTTCGAGCTCGACTGGTTTTACTATTCAAATCAAAATTTCAGCTCGATCCCGAGTTCATGACTCGTGAAGCTTGGCTCATTTAATTCATTTAATGTGATTCGAGCTCGAGCTCGAACTGGCTCGCCCAAATTCCCAAGAAACCTAATTCTAAAAAGTTCGATGGGCTGATGGGAACAAACAAAACGTATAGTGGGGTTAAAGACAGATTCTTAAAAGATTGATGGCAATCGAGTGTTTAATCCTCCACCTCACAAAGACTTTTCTTTAAATCTAGGTCCAGGTTCTTCATCCGTATTTTCTGTGCTTACAAACCGCTCGTTAGCATCACGGAGTTGAGATCCATCGCTCGGCCTTTTCCGGATTTGGGTTTAATCGATCGAAACATCAGAATCCGATATCTCAAAACCCCAATTCCGGATCAGGTTAGTTTGATTTGGTTTCTGTTTCCGACCGCTTTGATTTCTAGGGTTATTGGCTGTTGTTTCCGCAGGTTTGTGTATGGATTCCTTTTACTTTGTTCTTTAATTCGTTTGTTTAACCGCTCTCTGATACTTCTCGTGGTGCAAGAATCGTGCTTGGATCTTTGATGGCCGATTTGTTTCGCTGATCGTTTTAGGGTTTCTGCGTTTCACCAGTTGGCATCAATCAGCCGATGTTGTTTTTTCTGATGGAAATTGAAATAACAGTATCCTGTTTTGATATGATGAAATTGGGAATTTGATGTTACAGTTTTCTTTTTTGTTAGGGGCATGATTGAATTGCGAAATTGTTGGGTTCACTTTCTAAATTCGCTTTCGTTTTTGTGCCTTCAGTTGCTATTGTTTAAGGCTGTCTGCTCTGATTGATTTAGTGTATTTGCCTATTTGGTTTATGCTCAAATTACAGAGCTTTTTTTACGTTATTGAACATTTTATGTTAATGGAAGATGTGTTAATTTTCTGGATCTACTCGTTGCCCGCGTGGGAACATGTTTCTCCCTATAGCAGTCATGTTAGTTTGTCAAGATCTCATTCATGGCTGTGTTGGATTTACAGTCATCTCTGTAATTGCTTACTCACGTCCTGCCTGTTTCTGATACAGGTCTGAGCATTGTAGTGTTCGGCTCTTCCTACTAAAGCAAAGGTTGATGTCTGAGCTCGACGTCTCAATTCCAACTACCTTTGGTAAGCCTTTCTCAAATCTTAAAACTTTCTTTCTTCTTTTACGGGTTTAAGGAATCCAGCTCTTATACGTGTTGTGTGAATCTAGACCCGTTTGCTGATGCAAATGCTGACGACTCTAGTGCTGGAGGGAAGGAGTATGTGCATATTCGTGTTCAGCAGCGGAACGGTAGGAAAAGCTTGACAACTGTTCAGGGCCTGAAGAAAGAATTTAGCTACAGCAAAATACTCAAGGACCTTAAGAAGGAGTTCTGCTGCAATGGCACTGTGGTCCAAGACCCTGAGTTAGGACAGGTTAGTTCAAGGCCCTTCTGTAAGATGTTGTGTATCTACTTTAATATGGTAACTTCAGTTCTTGAAGTCTATTTGTCTTGTCTATCTTTTATTGTTTCCAGGTTATTCAACTTCAAGGTGATCAGCGCAAGAACGTATCCACGTTCCTGGTTCAGGTACTAGTCATTACTAGTTTTTTAACCCTTTCGGTCGTATAGATGTTTGAGATTGCTAATTAATTCAATTGGTTATGCATAGGCTGGCATTGTGAAGAAGGATAACATCAAGATTCATGGTTTCTAAGCCGAGGCTGAGCTGTATGTGTGAACACTGAAACACATCCTCGTCGATGGAGTAGAGAATGTCCTACTGTGATCTATAGCTATTAGTGTGTCAAAGCTTTATTATCTGCCAGACTGTCTTGTTTCTATGTTTGTTTGTGTGCATCTGGTTCATCTTCGGTTCTTGTCTGAGATTTATTTGCTTTCTACTACTACGCTGGATAATTATGGAATCTATAATACCCGTGGTTTGGGTTGTGGTTAGTAAGCATGCTCTCTTTCAGGGTTTGATTTGTTGGCCGTTTATGAACAAAGATGTTCAGTAAGTTTGGAACCAAGTAACATGTGATTGATCAGTTTTAAGTAGATGAGCAGATCATTTGGTTACTCTAGAGAGGTGCTTGGCGTGGCATGTATTGACGAGTGTGGTTTGGTGTGTTTTTAACCGGATTGCTATTGAGATGTGGGATTTAGGGCTGAAAACGAGCTGTGCTGAACATTAGGTTGTTTAGGTTAGATTTGAGATTGAGGTTGAAATTTTGTTTTTGGTTGAAAAAAACATGAACAAATTATGGATGAGCTTTAAATCCATCATCAACTGGAGTTGTGTGAAATCAATGGAAAAAGTTGAGCAGAGCTGAATATTGAATATTAAGTTGTTCATGTTAGGTGTGAAATGTATATTGAATTTAAAATTTTGTTTAAACTTTATTTGATAGTTACTTGAATGATACACTAACGAGTTTTTAATTGAATCCGAGCTCAAATTTCACCCTCTCGTAGGATCATGTGCAAGACAGGAAATGTCATATGAATTTGGAGTAAATAGGCCGGGTCGAGTAAGAGTTCTTCAAGCTCGAACTCGGTCTATTATCTTATGAGTATTACTTAGATTTGAGCTCAAATTTTTCTAGTCTAATGTGTTGGGCTCGAGCTCAACTCGAACAGCTTGATAAATTTGTTCAATTTTTTTTTAATCTATATAATATAACAAATAATAAAAAAGTATTCCCTCCATCTTCAAAAGACTGTATTATTTGTTTTGATAGTTTTACTATATTTAATCTATAATTTATGCTCATACATTTTTAGATATTGAAAACTAGAAAATTCATTTAGAAATCATAATTTGATATCCAAATTTATTAAATATATATATTTTTTAATTTTTTTACACTGTTTATCTTTATTAAAAATTGAGTTAAACATTAAATATTGAAACAATAAAGTCAAACGATACAATTTTTTGAGGACGGATAGAGTATAAGATAGCGTCAAAGTTTATACAACTTAAACACTTGAGTTGATAATTTTTTACTAATCAAATGTTTACTATTAATAAAATACTAGTATATCTACCATAGATTATAATATAATCAACAAATTCAAAAGATTTGATAAGTATCGATACTGGATAAGATCGAATATTATCAGGCTCGATCTCGGCTTGTTTGCTTATTGAGCTCTGTTTTAGGTTTGAATTCCAACTCGAACTCGAACTCGAGTTACCATTTGAAGACCCTATCCATTTATACCTCTGTTGCTGACCTTTGGCTTTAGAGAGTGGTGTTATATGTAACACAATTACATGCACCTGTTTTATTATGGGTTCCATGTGTATTCACTAAATTATATCAAAAATATAAATTTATCATTATTCTTTTAAAAACTTTTATTGTTACCATTTAACTTGGACATGTAGTTCAATTTCACGATTACTCTGTTAATTCTAATATTCTTCCATTAATAAATTACATTTTACCCCTTTACATTTTTCAGATGATACTTTAGTAAGAAAAATACCACCTCATTCATAAATCCTCAACGGTGCATATCACGAGAGGTCTACCGTTAAATACCCAAATTTTCATGGCCTGACATATTTTTTCCGGCCATCGTATTTTATACTAATTTCCTGCAGTAAAGCGCATGATGTATCTGTGGAACAATAAGGAACCTCTACTCTTCACACTTTCACAGGCATGCTCTTCACCAGAAAGTGAGCATTTCACATGTATCTTGCACGCATAGTTACTACTTAATAATCCTTAGTATATGTAATTAATACCATGTGTTTACTCCCATTCCACATGATATGTGTGCAAAGAGTGTTTGAGACTCTTGTGATGGTTGTAGATGAGAAGTGGTTAATCAGTCTTACTTGGTTGTTTGTGGTTGAGTTAGGTTTTGGCGCGTCGAGTCTTCCGCTCATGGGGGAGTATGTTGTGATTATTTGTAGCGGAGTCACTTGTGATAAAAGAAAAATTGTTATGTGGTCTCATCCCAACGTAACGTTTATTAAATCTTTATGAGTTTGGTTACATTATTTACTGACTTTGCGCTTCTTGATGGGCGAAACAATAAATGGTCTCACTAATCACAGAGACCAACCTACCTTCAGCTAAGGATGGCGGGAGAGGGGCTGGGGACGGCCGGTGTGGCCGTGTCCGCTACCTCAGAGGTTGCGGTTGACCCGCCGCCGACATTACGAAAACAATCTTTCGTAAAATGATCTACTACTATTAGACTATAGATTAAAATAGAATATTAATTAAATTAAGAGACTATATATATTCTATAAATTCACTTTTGTAAAATTACAAAATGGAATGAATTATTAAAAAGGAGGTAAGTACATAATTAGAGTTGTGCAACTAACATATACCAACCTGGGCAAGTGAAGTACGAATTCCAACTACCGGTCTTCAGAATAGTCTTCTGTTCTTCTCAGCCTCACCGGTATTTTTAAGTGGAGATATATAGGAGTAATTGCGTTTTATCGCCCCAAAGTTAGAGCTAACTACGGTCCACTCAGATGATTTTGGAAAAGTTAAATTACACTCCTCCATAAATCTTTACTATTAGTATTTCACAACAATTTAAACCGCACAGCACAGCATTCATCTATTAATAAATTCAGTATATACGTCCAATGTTTTACTTCCAAGTTAATACTTAGTTTTTCTGCAAAACAATAGTTTAAAACAAAAATGCTGCACCTTGATTTCACTACAAAAAATTCTGTAAGCATATTAGTATATTACTCCATATGTCTCATCAGGATTGTTCTTTTTTAGTATTTACAAAATAAGGAGAGAAATTGGATTGGGTGACGGGGTGTAAAATGAATCGAACCGTTCGCGAGCCAGTTCGAACTCGAGCTCAAACCATATTAAATGAGCCGAACTTCACGAGTTACCAACCCGAACTCGAGCTGAAGTTTTGATTCGAGTAGTAAAACGAGTCGAGTTCGAACTTTTAAGATTCGGCTCGAACCAACTCGCGAGCCAATTCGAACTAGAAGTATAAAACGAACCGAGCCATTCACGAGCCATTTCGAGCTCGAACAGTCGAATCACGTTAAACGAGCCGAGTTTCACGAAGAGAATGATTTTTTGGATAATTTACAATTTAGTCATTATTTTTTATTTTTAATTAATTAAATACTTAAATTTTTTGAGCTAACAAACTATCGAACCGAACTCGAACCATTTTTTTCGACCTCAGTTCGAGCGAACTCGAACTCGAGCTCGAACTAGTGATGTTCGGGCTCGACTCGTTTACACCCCTAGGCGGCGGGGTGTTAGGTTTACACTTTGTTTACGACTGGGGGCACCAATGGAGTTTCTTCCAAACGTAGGGGCTCAGTTGGGCAAGTTCCCCATAACATGACCATCACACATATATATACGCCATACGCATCGCTCTCACCCGCCATCAACAACTTGCAGTGAAAAAAGAAAAGAAAAGGAAAAATGGGTGGTCACCTGGATTACTCTGTTTCTCATAATAATCATCATACCAGTAAAACAGAGATTAATCATTGTCATGGTAAGTAATTAAGCTTTCCTCACTCACTCACTTCTTAATTTCAACAACTTTCTTCTTGACTTAATTATCATCTTCTTCTTCTTCTCATGAATTGGTGCGTTTAGAGGAGGAGGATGAGAAGAGGGAGCTTGTTGTTCAATTCTCAGAAGAAGAAGAGACATTAGTGGCCATCATGTTTGCGTTAGTTGGAAAAAGGTGATTATCTTGCTTTAATTTTCATGTGGGTTAATTAATTAATTGATTGATGAATTGATATTGAGTGGCTAGTGATATACTATATGGAGCAGGTGGTCTTTGATTGCTGGGAGAATTCCAGGAAGAACAGCAGACGAAATTCAGATGTATTGGAAACAGAAAACAGAGTAGTCAAAAGTGATACCTATGCTACATATATGAACTATATATATATATATATATATATATATAGTAGTTTTTCTATTTGTTCCATAACTTTCAGCGTATGTGTATGCGTTCACATGAATTTATTACAATTTCCAATTCTAAAGTCATCTCGTTGTTCATGAAGAATAGTAGAGGTCAAAACTCAACAAACAGCTCCAGCTCTACTCGTATTCTGTTGGATTTAAAACTCGTTTATGGTTCATTCAAAACAATATCAAATCAAACTTAAACAAATTTTTAAGATACGTATTTCAAATCAAGTTTAAACACCAAAATCTTCGGCTTAATTTTATATTAATTTTTCCTTTTGAAATATCTAAATAGCTCGAACTCGACTCAAGTTCGATTAACTTAAAACTCGTTCGAGCTCGTTCATACAAATCTCAGCCGGATTCAAACAAAATTTCAAGCTCGATACAAATTTGACAAAAAAGACGTACAAACCCCTAAATTATTTGAATCGTCACGATTCGGCCATTGAACTATTTAACGGGCCAAATCAGCCACTCAACTATTAGAATTGTACCAATCTCATCCTTGGACGTTACGTTTAGGGCATATGTAGGGAATATTCTGTTCCAAATCTGACGTGGTTAACGGATTATTAGGTGGATGCTTAGATGGAGGGTGAGATGGAAGTTCGTTGTGTTTGGGGCTCAGTTTAAATTGTGATTTCTCACATCTAGGGTTTCACTAAGATTGAGGCTTTCTGAATCGAGATTCAGAGGGAGTGAAGATCATGGAGCCTTATCAAATTGATGATCGATTGAGTGGGAAGCGAGTGAAAGTGGCAAGAAGTAATCTCTCTAGTTGCTCTAGCGCCAGTTTATGCAGTTCACAACATTCGGCTCGGAGCAATCCAGGCGACGGCGCAGATATCCTCTGCTACTGCAACCGTCGTGCCGGGAAGTGGATTGATTGGACGTGGAAAAACCCAGGGCGACGCTTCTTCAACTGCATGCAAAAGGTAAGCTTCTTCCATTTCTCCACTATATTTTCTGATGATTGTGGAGGTCTTAATTACTGTAACTTTGAACAGGGACAAAATTGTGGGTTTTTTGCTTCGATTGATCCCTTGAAGAGCGATGAGGAGAAGGAACAAGTGGTGAATAAGTTGCACGTTGAGAATACTTCTTCGAGGAAGGAGAATGCATGGCTGCGGCAAATGATTGCAGAGCAGGGGCTTGAAGATTGCAGAGCAACCGAGATATTGGGGTTGGAAAATGAGGATGGAGGTGAAGGGTTAGGAATGAGTATAGAGGTGCAAAATGGTAGTGGTTGGTATCATGTTAGGTGTTTTTTGCTAGGTGCTGCATATGTTGTAGCATTAGGCATTGAGATTGTGTTGTTGCAATAGAGTGCAACTCAGTTGATGAATCAATTCTTCCCTTTTCCCCCTATTTAGGCATGAAAATTGTACCAAAAATTCTATAATTGAATGCAGAAATGTTGAGAGCTGAATTCAAAAAATAGTTCAACTGTTATGAGATCTTTCATTCATCATAACCAATGTCTACA